>JANJGN010003374.1:0-46596 GCA_026770705.1 Isurus oxyrinchus
AGTATTAACTGTCGTGACTATGCGCTAAAGTGACGCACAAACACCACCGAATGTTGGGTAAAGTCACACACTAACTGTACTAAATGCGGGGTAAAGTAACACAAAAAATGCTTTGACTGCCTGGTAAAGTGAAACAAAATCTTCACCGATTGTGGGGAACAGTGATACAAAAACAGGACCAACTGTGGGGAAAAGTGACACAGAAACTGCACCGAATGTGGGTTAAAGTGGCACAGAAACTACACCGACTGTGGGGCAAAGTGACGTACAAACTGCACTGACCGTGGGATAAAGTGACACACAGACTGAACCAACTGTGGGGAAAAGTGACACAGAAACTGCACCGAATGTGGGTTAAAGTGACACACAGACTACACCGACTGTGGGGCAAAGTGACATACAAACTGCACTGACCGTGGGGTAAAGTGACACACAGACCAAACCGACTGTGGGGTAAAGTGACACACAGACCAAACCGACTGTGGGGAAAATTGACACACAAACTGCACCGACTGTGGGGTAAAGTGACACACAAACTGCACCGACTCTGGGGAAAAGACATACACAAACTGCACTGACTGTGTGGTAAAGTGACACACAAACTGCACCGACTGTGGGGAAAAGTGACACACAAACTGCACTGACTGTGGTATAAAGTAAAGTATAAACTGTGCTGACCATGGGGTAAAGTGACACACAAACTGCACCGACTCTGGGGAAAAGACACACACAAACTGCACTGACTGTGGGGTAAAGAGACACACAAACTGCACTATCTGTGGGGAAAATTGACACACTAAGTGCACTGAAATTGAGGTAAAGTGACGCACAAACTGTACAGGCTATGCTGTAAAGTTAGACACAAACTGCACTGACTGTGGGGGAAAGTGACACACAAACTGCACCAACTCTGGGGTAAAGTAAAGTATAAACTGTCGTGACTATGCGCTAAAGTGACACACAAACACCACCGAATGTTGGGTAAAGTCACACACTAACTGTACTAAATGCGGGGTAAAGTAACACAAAAAATGCTTTGACTGCCTGGTAAAGTGAAACAAAATCTTCACCGATTGCAACTGTGGGGAAAAGTGACACAGAAACTGCACCGAATGTGGTTAAAGTGACACAGAAAACTACAACCGACTGTGGGGGCAAAGTGACGTACAAACTGCACTGACTGTGGGGCAAAGTGACATACAAACTGCACTGACCGTGGGGGTAAAGTGACACACAGACTGAACCGATTGTGGGGTGAAGTGACACACAAACTGCACCAACTGTGGGGAAAAGTGACACACAAACTGCACTGACATTGGGTAAAGTGACACACAAACTGCACTGACATTGGGTAAAGTGAGGCACAAACTGTATGACTGCGGCGTAAATTTAAAGACAAAATTGCACTGACTTTTGCGTAAAGCGACACACAAACTGCACCAACGTGGGGAAAGTTGACACACAAAATGTACTGACTGTGGGCTAAAGCAACACACAAACTGCACTAACTGTGGGGTAGAGTGATACACAAGCTGCAACAACTGTGGGGTAAAGCGACACACAAACTGCACCGACTGTGGGGAAAACTGACAAACAAACTTGCACTGACTGTGGGATAAAGTGACACACATCAGTACTAATTGTGGGGTAAAGTGACAAACAAACTGCACTGACGTTGGGTAAAGTGAGGCACAAACTGTATGACTGTGGTGTAATGGGTAGAGACAAACTGCACTATGGCGTAAAGCGAAACACAAACTGCACCAACAGTGGGGAAAGTTGACAACACAAAATGTACTAACTGTGGGCAAAAGCAACACACAAACTGCAACCAACTGTGGGGTAGAGTGATACACAAGTTGCGAACAACTGTGTGGTAAAGTGACACACAAACTGCACCGACTGTGGGGAAAATTGACACACAAACTGCACCGACTGTGGGATAAAGTGACACACAAACTGCACTGACTGTGGTATAAAGTAAAGTATAAAACTGTGCTGACCATGGGGGTAAAGTGACACCCAAATTGCACTGACTCTGGGGAAAAGACACACACAAACTGCACTGGACTGTGGGGTAAAGTGACACACAAACTGCACTGACTGTGGGGAAAATTGACACACTAAGTGCACTGAAATTGAGGTAAAGTGACGCACAAACTGTACAGGCTATGGTGTAAAGTTAGACAAAAACTGCACTGACTGTGGGGAAAGTGACACAGAAACTGCACTGACTGTGGGGAAAAGTGACACACAAACTGTACTGACTGTGGGGGTAAAGTGACACACAAACTGCACCAACTGTGGGGTAAAGTGACACACAAACTGCACCAACTGTGGGGTAAAGTGACACACCCATAACTGCACCGACTCTGGGGTAAAGTAAAGTATTAACTGTCGTGATTATGCGCTAAAGTGACACACAAACACCACACGAATGTTGGGTAAAGTCACACACTAACTGTACTAAATGCGGGGTAAAGTAACACAAAAAATGCTTTGACTGCCTGGTAAAGTGAAACAAAATCTTCACCGATTGTGGGGAAAAGTGATACAAAAACAGGACCAACTGTGGGGAAAAGTGACACAGAAACTTGCACCGAATGTGTGTTAAAGTGACACAGAAACTGCACCGAATGTGGGTTAAAGTGACCACACGAAACTACACTGACTGTGGGGCAAAGTGTCGTACAAACTGCACTGACCGTGGGTTAAAGTGACACACAGCCTGAACCGACTGTGGGGAAAAGTGACACAGAAAACTGCACCGAATGTGGGGTTAAAGTGACACACAAACTGCACTGACTGTGGGATAAAGTGACACACAGCCTGAACCGACTGTGGGGAAAAAGTGACACAGAAACTGCACCGAATGTGGGTTAAAGTGACACACAAACTACACCGACAGTGGGGCAAAGTGACATACAAACTGCACTGACCGTGGGGTAAAGTGACACACAGACCAAACCGACTGTGGGGTAAAGTGACACACAGCCTGAACCGATTGTGGGGTGAAGTCACACACAAACTGCACCAACTGTGTGGCAAAGTGACACACAAACTGCACTGACTTTGGGTAAAGTGAGGCACAATCTGTATGACTGCGGCGTAAATTTAAAGACAAATTGCACTGACTTTTGCGTAAAGCGACACACAAACTGCACCAACAGTGGGGAAAGTTGACACACAAAATGTACTGACTGTGGGCTAAAGCAACACACAAACTGCACTAACTGTGGGGTAGAGTGATACACAAGCTGCAACAACTGTGGGGTTAAAGCGACACACAAAACTGCACCGACTGTGGGGAAAACTGACAAACTGCACTGCACTGACTGTGGGATAAAGTGACACACATCAGTACTAATTGTGGGGTAAAGTGACAAACAAACTGCACTGACATTGGGTGAAGTGAGGCACAAACTGCACCAACTGTGGTGTAATGGTACAGACAAACTGCACTATGGCGTGAAGCGAAACACAAACTGCACCAACAGTGGGGAAAGTTGACACACAAAATGTACTGACTGTGGGCTAAAAGCAACACACAAACTGCACCAACTGTGGGGTAGAGTGATACACAAGTTGCAACAACTGTGTGGTAAAGTGACACACAAACTGCACCGACTGTGGGGAAAATTGACACACAAACTGCACCGACTGTGGGGTAAAGTGACACACAAACTGCACCGACTCTGGGGAAAAGGACATACACAAACTGCACTGACTGTGTGGTAAAGTGACACACAAACTGCACCGACTGTGGGGAAAAGTGACACACAAACTGCACCGACTGTGGGGAAAAGTGACACACAAACTGCACCGACTGTGGGGAAAAGTGACACACAAACTGCACTGACTGTGGTATAAAGTAAAGTAATAAACTGTGCTGACCATGGGGTAAAGTGACACCACAAACTGCACCGACTCTGGGGAAAAGGACACACACAAACTGCACTGACTGTGGGGTAAAGAGACACACAAACTGCACTATCTGTGGGGAAAATTGACACACTAAGTGCACTGAAATTGAGGTAAAGTGACGCACAAACTGTACAGGCTATGCTGTAAAGTTAGACACAAACTGCACTGACTGTGGGGGAAAGTGACACACAAACTGCACCAACTCTGGGGTAAAGTAAAGTATAAACTGTCGTGACTATGCGCTAAAGTGACACACAAACACCACCGAATGTTGGGTAAAGTCACACACTAACTGTACTAAATGCGGGGTAAAGTAACACAAAAATGCTTTGACTGCCTGGTAAAGTGAAACAAAATCTTCACCGATTGTGGGAAACAGTGATACAAAAACAGGACCAACTGTGGGTTAAAGTGACACAGAAACTGCACCAAATGTGGGTTAAAGTGACACAGAAACTACACTGGACTGTGGGGCAAAGTGACATACAAACTGCACTGACCGTGGGGTAAAGTGACACACAGACTGAACCGATTGTGGGGTGAAGTGACACACAAACTGCACCAACTGTGGGGAAAAGTGACACACAAACTGCACTGACATTGGGTAAAGTGAGGCACAAACTGTATGACTGCGGCGTAAATTTAAAGACAAATTGCACTGACTTTTGCGTAAAGCGATACACAAACTGCACCAACAGTGGGGAAAGTTGACACACAAAATGTACTGACTGTGGGCTAAAGCAACACACAAACTGCACCAACTGTGGGGTAGAGTGATACACAAGCTGCAACAACTGTGGGGTAAAAGCGACACAGCAAACTGCACCGACTGTGGGGAAAACTGACAACTGCACCGACTGTGGGGAAAACTGACAAACAAACTGCACTGACTGTGGGATAAAGTGACACACATCAGTACTAATTGTGGGGTAAAGTGACAAACAAACTGCACTGACATTGGGTAAAGTGAGGCACAAACTGTATGACTGTGGTGTAATGGTACAGACAAACTGCACTATGGCGTGAAGCGAAACACAAACTGCACCAACAGTGGGGAAAGTTGACACACAAAATGTACTGACTGTGGGCTAAGCAACACACAAACTGCACCAACTGTGAGGTAGAGTGATACACAAGCTGCAACAACTGTGTGGTAAAGTGACACACAAACTGCACCGACTGTGGGGAAAATTGACACACAAACTGCACCGACTGTGGGGTAAAGTGACACACAAACTGCACCGACTCTGGGGAAAAGACATACACAAACTGCACTGACTGTGTGGTAAAGTGACACACAAACTGCACCGACTGTGGGGAAAAGTGACACACAAACTGCACCGACTGTGGGGAAAAGTGACACACAAACTGCACTGACTGTGGTATAAAGTAAAGTATAAACTGTGCTGACCATGGGGTAAAGTGACACACAAACTGCACCGACTCTGGGGAAAAGACACACACAAACTGCACTGACTGTGGGGTAAAGAGACACACAAACTGCACTGACTGTGGGGAAAATTGACACACTAAGTGCACTGAAATTGAGGTAAAGTGACGCACAAACTGTACAGGCTATGGTGTAAAGTTAGACACAAACTGCACTGACTGTGGGGGAAAGTGACACACAAACTGCACCAACTCTGGGGTAAAGTAAAGTATAAACTGTCGTGACTATGCGCTAAAGTGACACACAAACACCACCGAATGTTGGGTAAAGTCACACACTAACTGTACTAAATGCGGGGTAAAGTAACACAAAAAATGCTTTGACTGCCTGGTAAAGTGAAACAAAATCTTCACCGATTGTGGGGAGCAGTGACACAAAAACAGGACCAACTGTGGGGAAAAGTGACACAGAAACTGCACCGAATGTGGGTTAAAGTGACACAGAAACTACACTGACTGTGGGGCAAAGTGTCGTACAAACTGCACTGACCGTGGGTTAAAGTGACACACAGCCTGAACCGACTGTGGGGAAAAGTGACACAGAAACTGCACCGAATGTGGGTTAAAGTGACACACAAACTGCACTGACTGTGGGATAAAGTGACACACAGCCTGAACCGACTGTGGGGAAAAGTGACACAGAAACTGCACCGAATGTGGGTTAAAGTGACACACAAACTACACCGACTGTGGGGCAAAGTGACATACAAACTGCACTGACCGTGGGGTAAAGTGACACACAGACCAAACCGACTGTGGGGTAAAGTGACACACAGCCTGAACCGTTTGTGGGGTGAAGTCACACACAAACTGCACCAACTGTGGGGCAAAGTGACACACAAACTGCACTGACTTTGGGTAAAGTGAGGCACAATCTGTATGACTGCGGCGTAAATTTAAAGACAAATTGCACTGACTTTTGCGTAAAGCGACACACAAACTGCACCATCAGTGGGGAAAGTTGACACACAAAATGTACTGACTGTGGGCTAAAGCAACACACAAACTGCACTAACTGTGGGGTAGAGTGATACACAAGCTGCAACAACTGTGGGGTAAAGCGACACACAAACTGCACCGACTGTGGGGAAAACTGACAAACAAACTGCACTGACTGTGGGATAAAGTGACACACATCAGTATTAATTGTGGGGTAAAGTGACAAACAAACTGCACTGACATTGGGTGAAGTGAGGCACAAACTGCACCAACTGTGGTGTAATGGTACAGACAAACTGCACTATGGCGTGAAGCGAAACACAAACTGCACCAACAGAGGGGAAAGTTGACACACAAAATGTACTGACTGTGGGCTAAAGCAACACACAAACTGCACCAACTGTGGGGTAGAGTGATACACAAGTTGCAACAACTGTGTGGTAAAGTGACACACAAACTGCACCGACTGTGGGGAAAATTGACACACAAACTGCACCGACTGTGGGGTAAAGTGACACACAAACTGCACCGACTCTGGGGAAAAGACATACACAAACTGCACTGACTGTGTGGTAAAGTGACACACAAACTGCACCGACTGTGGGGAAAAGTGACACACAAACTGCACCGACTGTGGGGAAAAGTGACACACAAACTGCACTGACTGTGGTATAAAGTAAAGTATAAACTGTGCTGACCATGGGGTAAAGTGACACACAAACTGCACCGACTCTGGGGAAAAGACACACACAAACTGCACTGACTGTGGGGTAAAGAGACACACAAACTGCACTATCTGTGGGGAAAATTGACACACTAAGTGCACTGAAATTGAGGTAAAGTGACGCACAAACTGTACAGGCTATGCTGTAAAGTTAGACACAAACTGCACTGACTGTGGGGGAAAGTGACACACAAACTGCACCAACTCTGGGGTAAAGTAAAGTATAAACTGTCGTGATTATGCGCTAAAGTGACACACAAACACCACCGAATGTTGGGTAAAGTCACACACTAACTGTACTAAATGCGGGGTAAAGTAACACAAAAACTGCTTTGACTGCCTGGTAAAGTGAAACAAAATCTTCACCGATTGTGGGAAACAGTGATACAAAAACAGGACCAACTGTGGGTTAAAGTGACACAGAAACTGCACCAAATGTGGGTTAAAGTGACACAGAAACTACACTGACTGTGGGGCAAAGTGACATACAAACTGCACTGACCGTGGGGTAAAGTGACACACAGACTGAACCGATTGTGGGGTGAAGTGACAAACAAACTGCACCAACTGTGGGGAAAAGTGACACACAAACTGCACTGACATTGGGTAAAGTGAGGCACAAACTGTATGACTGCGGCGTAAATTTAAAGACAAATTGCACTGACTTTTGCGTAAAGCGATACACAAACTGCACCAACAGTGGGGAAAGTTGACACACAAAATGTACTGACTGTGGGCTAAAGCAACACACAAACTGCACCAACTGTGGGGTAGAGTGATACACAAGCTGCAACAACTGTGGGGTAAAGCGACACACAAACTGCACCGACTGTGGGGAAAACTGACAAACTGCACCGACTGTGGGGAAAACTGACAAACAAACTGCACTGACTGTGGGATAAAGTGACACACATCAGTACTAATTGTGGGGTAAAGTGACAAACAAACTGCACTGACATTGGGTAAAGTGAGGCACAAACTGTATGACTGTGGTGTAATGGTACAGACAAACTGCACTATGGCGTGAAGCGAAACACAAACTGCACCAACAGTGGGGAAAGTTGACACACAAAATGTACTGACTGTGGGCTAAAGCAACACACAAACTGCACCAACTGTGAGGTAGAGTGATACACAAGCTGCAACAACTGTGTGGTAAAGTGACACACAAACTGCACCGACTGTGGGGGAAAATTGACACACAAACTGCACCGACTGTGGGGTAAAGTGACACACAAACTGCACCGACTCTGGGGAAAAGACATACACAAACTGCACTGACTGTGTGGTAAAGTGACACACAAACTGCACCGACTGTGGGGAAAAGTGACACACAAACTGCACCGACTGTGGGGAAAAGTGACACACAAACTGCACTGACTGTGGTATAAAGTAAAGTATAAACTGTGCTGACCATGGGGTAAAGTGACACACAAACTGCACCGACTCTGGGGAAAAGACACACACAAACTGCACTGACTGTGGGGTAAAGAGACACACAAACTGCACTGACTGTGGGGAAAATTGACACACTAAGTGCACTGAAATTGAGGTAAAGTGACGCACAAACTGTACAGGCTATGGTGTAAAGTTAGACACAAACTGCACTGACTGTGGGGGAAAGTGACACACAAACTGCACCAACTCTGGGGTAAAGTAAAGTATAAACTGTCGTGACTATGCGCTAAAGTGACACACAAACACCACCGAATGTTGGGTAAAGTCACACACTAACTGTACTAAATGCGGGGTAAAGTAACACAAAAAATGCTTTGACTGCCTGGTAAAGTGAAACAAAATCTTCACCGATTGTGGGGAGCAGTGACACAAAAACAGGACCAACTGTGGGGAAAAGTGACACAGAAACTGCACCGAATGTGGGTTAAAGTGACACAGAAACTACACTGACTGTGGGGCAAAGTGTCGTACAAACTGCACTGACCGTGGGTTAAAGTGACACACAGCCTGAACCGACTGTGGGGAAAAGTGACACAGAAACTGCACCGAATGTGGGTTAAAGTGACACACAAACTGCACTGACTGTGGGATAAAGTGACACACAGCCTGAACCGACTGTGGGGAAAAGTGACACAGAAACTGCACCGAATGTGGGTTAAAGTGACACACAAACTACACCGACTGTGGGGCAAAGTGACATACAAACTGCACTGACCGTGGGGTAAAGTGACACACAGACCAAACCGACTGTGGGGTAAAGTGACACACAGCCTGAACCGTTTGTGGGGTGAAGTCACACACAAACTGCACCAACTGTGGGGCAAAGTGACACACAAACTGCACTGACTTTGGGTAAAGTGAGGCACAATCTGTATGACTGCGGCGTAAATTTAAAGACAAATTGCACTGACTTTTGCGTAAAGCGACACACAAACTGCACCATCAGTGGGGAAAGTTGACACACAAAATGTACTGACTGTGGGCTAAAGCAACACACAAACTGCACTAACTGTGGGGTAGAGTGATACACAAGCTGCAACAACTGTGGGGTAAAGCGACACACAAACTGCACCGACTGTGGGGAAAACTGACAAACAAACTGCACTGACTGTGGGATAAAGTGACACACATCAGTATTAATTGTGGGGTAAAGTGACAAACAAACTGCACTGACATTGGGTGAAGTGAGGCACAAACTGCACCAACTGTGGTGTAATGGTACAGACAAACTGCACTATGGCGTGAAGCGAAACACAAACTGCACCAACAGTGGGGAAAGTTGACACACAAAATGTACTGACTGTGGGCTAAAGCAACACACAAACTGCACCAACTGTGGGGTAGAGTGATACACAAGTTGCAACAACTGTGTGGTAAAGTGACACACAAACTGCACCGACTGTGGGGAAAATTGACACACAAACTGCACCGACTGTGGGGTAATGTGACACACAAACTGCACCGACTCTGGGGAAAAGACATACACAAACTGCACTGACTGTGTGGTAAAGTGACACACAAACTGCACCGACTGTGGGGAAAAGTGACACACAAACTGCACCGACTGTGGGGAAAAGTGACACACAAACTGCACTGACTGTGGTATAAAGTAAAGTATAAACTGTGCTGACCATGGGGTAAAGTGACACACAAACTGCACCGACTCTGGGGAAAAGACACACACAAACTGCACTGACTGTGGGGTAAAGAGACACACAAACTGCACTATCTGTGGGGAAATTGACACACTAAGTGCACTGAAATTGAGGTAAAGTGACGCACAAACTGTACAGGCTATGCTGTAAAGTTAGACACAAACTGCACTGACTGTGGGGGAAAGTGACACACAAACTGCACCAACTCTGGGGTAAAGTAAAGTATAAACTGTCGTGATTATGCGCTAAAGTGACACACAAACACCACCGAATGTTGGGTAAAGTCACACACTAACTGTACTAAATGCGGGGTAAAGTAACACAAAAACTGCTTTGACTGCCTGGTAAAGTGAAACAAAATCTTCACCGATTGTGGGAAACAGTGATACAAAAACAGGACCAACTGTGGGTTAAAGTGACACAGAAACTGCACCAAATGTGGGTTAAAGTGACACAGAAACTACACTGACTGTGGGGCAAAGTGACATACAAACTGCACTGACCGTGGGGTAAAGTGACACACAGACTGAACCGATTGTGGGGTGAAGTGACACACAAACTGCACCAACTGTGGGGAAAAGTGACACACAAACTGCACTGACATTGGGTAAAGTGAGGCACAAACTGTATGACTGCGGCGTAAATTTAAAGACAAATTGCACTGACTTTTGCGTAAAGCGATACACAAACTGCACCAACAGTGGGGAAAGTTGACACACAAAATGTACTGACTGTGGGCTAAAGCAACACACAAACTGCACCAACTGTGGGGTAGAGTGATACACAAGCTGCAACAACTGTGGGATAAAGCGACACACAAACTGCACTAACTGTGGGGAAAACTGACAAACTGCACCGACTGTGGGGAAAACTGACAAACAAACTGCACTGACTGTGGGATAAAGTGACACACATCAGTACTAATTGTGGGGTAAAGTGACAAACAAACTGCACTGACATTGGGTAAAGTGAGGCACAAACTGTATGACTGTGGTGTAATGGTACAGACAAACTGCACTATGGCGTGAAGCGAAACACAAACTGCACCAACAGTGGGGAAAGTTGACACACAAAATGTACTGACTGTGGGCTAAAGCAACACACAAACTGCACCAACTGTGAGGTAGAGTGATACACAAGCTGCAACAACTGTGTGGTAAAGTGACACACAAACTGCACCGACTGTGGGGAAAATTGACACACAAACTGCACCGACTGTGGGGTAAAGTGACACACAAACTGCACCGACTCTGGGGAAAAGACATACACAAACTGCACTGACTGTGTGGTAAAGTGACACACAAACTGCACCGACTGTGGGGAAAAGTGACACACAAACTGCACCGACTGTGGGGAAAAGTGACACACAAACTGCACTGACTGTGGTATAAAGTAAAGTATAAACTGTGCTGACCATGGGGTAAAGTGACACACAAACTGCACCGACTCTGGGGAAAAGACACACACAAACTGCACTGACTGTGGGGTAAAGAGACACACAAACTGCACTGACTGTGGGGAAAATTGACACACTAAGTGCACTGAAATTGAGGTAAAGTGACGCACAAACTGTACAGGCTATGGTGTAAAGTTAGACACAAACTGCACTGACTGTGGGGGAAAGTGACACACAAACTGCACCAACTCTGGGGTAAAGTAAAGTATAAACTGTCGTGACTATGCGCTAAAGTGACACACAAACACCACCGAATGTTGGGTAAAGTCACACACTAACTGTACTAAATGCGGGGTAAAGTAACACAAAAAATGCTTTGACTGCCTGGTAAAGTGAAACAAAATCTTCACCGATTGTGGGGAGCAGTGACACAAAAACAGGACCAACTGTGGGGAAAAGTGACACAGAAACTGCACCGAATGTGGGTTAAAGTGACACAGAAACTACACTGACTGTGGGGCAAAGTGTCGTACAAACTGCACTGACCGTGGGTTAAAGTGACACACAGCCTGAACCGACTGTGGGGAAAAGTGACACAGAAACTGCACCGAATGTGGGTTAAAGTGACACACAAACTGCACTGACTGTGGGATAAAGTGACACACAGCCTGAACCGACTGTGGGGAAAAGTGACACAGAAACTGCACCGAATGTGGGTTAAAGTGACACACAAACTACACCGACTGTGGGGCAAAGTGACATACAAACTGCACTGACCGTGGGGTAAAGTGACACACAGACCAAACCGACTGTGGGGTAAAGTGACACACAGCCTGAACCGTTTGTGGGGTGAAGTCACACACAAACTGCACCAACTGTGGGGCAAAGTGACACACAAACTGCACTGACTTTGGGTAAAGTGAGGCACAATCTGTATGACTGCGGCGTAAATTTAAAGACAAATTGCACTGACTTTTGCGTAAAGCGACACACAAACTGCACCATCAGTGGGGAAAGTTGACACACAAAATGTACTGACTGTGGGCTAAAGCAACACACAAACTGCACTAACTGTGGGGTAGAGTGATACACAAGCTGCAACAACTGTGGGGTAAAGCGACACACAAACTGCACCGACTGTGGGGAAAACTGACAAACAAACTGCACTGACTGTGGGATAAAGTGACACACATCAGTATTAATTGTGGGGTAAAGTGACAAACAAACTGCACTGACATTGGGTGAAGTGAGGCACAAACTGCACCAACTGTGGTGTAATGGTACAGACAAACTGCACTATGGCGTGAAGCGAAACACAAACTGCACCAACAGTGGGGAAAGTTGACACACAAAATGTACTGACTGTGGGCTAAAGCAACACACAAACTGCACCAACTGTGGGGTAGAGTGATACACAAGTTGCAACAACTGTGTGGTAAAGTGACACACAAACTGCACCGACTGTGGGGAAAATTGACACACAAACTGCACCGACTGTGGGGTAAAGTGACACACAAACTGCACCGACTCTGGGGAAAAGACATACACAAACTGCACTGACTGTGTGGTAAAGTGACACACAAACTGCACCGACTGTGGGGAAAAGTGACACACAAACTGCACCGACTGTGGGGAAAAGTGACACACAAACTGCACTGACTGTGGTATAAAGTAAAGTATAAACTGTGCTGACCATGGGGTAAAGTGACACACAAACTGCACCGACTCTGGGGAAAAGACACACACAAACTGCACTGACTGTGGGGTAAAGAGACACACAAACTGCACTATCTGTGGGGAAATTGACACACTAAGTGCACTGAAATTGAGGTAAAGTGACGCACAAACTGTACAGGCTATGCTGTAAAGTTAGACACAAACTGCACTGACTGTGGGGGAAAGTGACACACAAACTGCACCAACTCTGGGGTAAAGTAAAGTATAAACTGTCGTGATTATGCGCTAAAGTGACACACAAACACCACCGAATGTTGGGTAAAGTCACACACTAACTGTACTAAATGCGGGGTAAAGTAACACAAAAACTGCTTTGACTGCCTGGTAAAGTGAAACAAAATCTTCACCGATTGTGGGAAACAGTGATACAAAAACAGGACCAACTGTGGGTTAAAGTGACACAGAAACTGCACCAAATGTGGGTTAAAGTGACACAGAAACTACACTGACTGTGGGGCAAAGTGACATACAAACTGCACTGACCGTGGGGTAAAGTGACACACAGACTGAACCGATTGTGGGGTGAAGTGACACACAAACTGCACCAACTGTGGGGAAAAGTGACACACAAACTGCACTGACATTGGGTAAAGTGAGGCACAAACTGTATGACTGCGGCGTAAATTTAAAGACAAATTGCACTGACTTTTGCGTAAAGCGATACACAAACTGCACCAACAGTGGGGAAAGTTGACACACAAAATGTACTGACTGTGGGCTAAAGCAACACACAAACTGCACCAACTGTGGGGTAGAGTGATACACAAGCTGCAACAACTGTGGGATAAAGCGACACACAAACTGCACTAACTGTGGGGAAAACTGACAAACTGCACCGACTGTGGGGAAAACTGACAAACAAACTGCACTGACTGTGGGATAAAGTGACACACATCAGTACTAATTGTGGGGTAAAGTGACAAACAAACTGCACTGACATTGGGTAAAGTGAGGCACAAACTGTATGACTGTGGTGTAATGGTACAGACAAACTGCACTATGGCGTGAAGCGAAACACAAACTGCACCAACAGTGGGGAAAGTTGACACACAAAATGTACTGACTGTGGGCTAAAGCAACACACAAACTGCACCAACTGTGAGGTAGAGTGATACACAAGCTGCAACAACTGTGTGGTAAAGTGACACACAAACTGCACCGACTGTGGGGAAAATTGACACACAAACTGCACCGACTGTGGGGTAAAGTGACACACAAACTGCACCGACTCTGGGGAAAAGACATACACAAACTGCACTGACTGTGTGGTAAAGTGACACACAAACTGCACCAACTGTGGGGAAAAGTGACACACAAACTGCACCGACTGTGGGGAAAAGTGACACACAAACTGCACTGACTGTGGTATAAAGTAAAGTATAAACTGTGCTGACCATGGGGTAAAGTGACACACAAACTGCACCGACTCTGGGGAAAAGACACACACAAACTGCACTGACTGTGGGGTAAAGAGACACACAAACTGCACTGACTGTGGGGAAAATTGACACACTAAGTGCACTGAAATTGAGGTAAAGTGACGCACAAACTGTACAGGCTATGGTGTAAAGTTAGACACAAACTGCACTGACTGTGGGGGAAAGTGACACACAAACTGCACCAACTCTGGGGTAAAGTAAAGTATAAACTGTCGTGACTATGCGCTAAAGTGACACACAAACACCACCGAATGTTGGGTAAAGTCACACACTAACTGTACTAAATGCGGGGTAAAGTAACACAAAAAATGCTTTGACTGCCTGGTAAAGTGAAACAAAATCTTCACCGATTGTGGGGAGCAGTGACACAAAAACAGGACCAACTGTGGGGAAAAGTGACACAGAAACTGCACCGAATGTGGGTTAAAGTGACACAGAAACTACACCGACTGTGGGGAAAAGTGACACAGAAACTACACCGACTGTGGGGAAAAGTGACACAGAAACTGCACCGACTGTGGGGCAAAGTGTCGTACAAACTGCACTGACCGTGGGATAAAGTGACACACAGACTGAACCGACTGTGGGGAAAAGTGACACAGAAACTGCACCGAATGTGGGTTAAAGTGACACACAAACTACACCGACTGTGGGGCAAAGTGACATACAAACTGCACTGACCGTGGGGTAAAGTGACACACAGACCAAACCGACTGTGGGGTAAAGTGACACACAGACTGAAACGATTGTGGGGTGAAGTCACACACAAACTGCACCAACTGTGGGGTAAAGTGACACACAAACTGCACTGACATTGGGTAAAGTGAGGCACAAACTGTATGACTGCGGCGTAAATTTAAAGACAAATTGCACTGACTTTTGCGTAAAGCGACACACAAACTGCACCAACAGTGGGGAAAGTTGACACACAAAATGTACTGACTGTGGGCTAAAGCAACACACAAACTGCACTAACTGTGGGGTAGAGTGATACACAAGCTGCAACAACTGTGGGGTAAAGCGACACACAAACTGCACCGACTGTGGGGAAAACTGCCAAACTGCACTGCACTGACTGTGGGATAAAGTGACACACAAACTGCACTGACATTGGGTAAAGTGAGGCACAAACTGTATGACTGTGGTGTAATGGTACAGACAAACTGCACTATGGCGTGAAGCGAAACACAAACTGCACCAACAGTGGGGAAAGTTGACACACAAAATGTACTGACTGTGGGCTAAAGCAACACACAAACTGCACCAACTGTGAGGTAGAGTGATACACAAGCTGCAACAACTGTGTGGTAAAGTGACACACAAACTGCACTGACTGTGGGGAAAATTGACACACAAACTGCACCGACTGTGGGGTAAAGTGACACACAAACTGCACCGACTCTGGGGAAAAGACATACACAAACTGCACTGACTGTGTGGTAAAGTGACACACAAACTGCACCGACTGTGGGGAAAAGTGACACACAAACTGCACCGACTGTGGGGAAAAGTGACACACAAACTGCACTGACAGTGGTATAAAGTAAAGTATAAACTGTGCTGACCATGGGGTAAAGTGACACACAAACTGCACCGACTCTGGGGAAAAGACACACACAAACTGCACTGACTGTGGGGTAAAGAGACACACAAACTGCACTGACTGTGGGGGAAAATTGATACACTAAGTGCACTGAAATTGAGGTAAAGTGACGCACAAACTGTACAGGCTATGGTGTAAAGTTAGACACAAACTGCACTGACTGTGGGGGAAAGTGACACACAAACTGCACCAACTGTGGGGAAAAGTGACACACAAACTGCACCGACTCTGGGGTAAAGTAAAGTATAAACTGTCGTGATTATGCGCTAAAGTGACACACAAACACCACCGAATGTTGGGTAAAGTCACACACTAACTGTACTAAATGCGGGGTAAAGTAACACAAAAAATGCTTTGACTGCCTGGTAAAGTGAAACAAAATCTTCACCGATTGTGGGGAACAGTGATACAAAAACAGGACCAACTGTGGGGAAAAGTGACACAGAAACTGCACCGAATGTGGGTTAAAGTGACACAGAAACTGCACCAACAGTGGGGAAAGTTGACACACAAAATGTACTGACTGTGGGCTAAAGCAGCACACAAACTGCACTAACTGTGGGGTAGAGTGATACACAAGCTGCAACAACTGTGGGGAAAAGTGACACAGAAACTGCACCGAATGTGGGTTAAAGTGACACAGAAACTACACCGACTGTGGGGCAAAGTGACACAGAAACTACACTGACTGTGGGGCAAAGTGACACACAAACTGCACTGACCGTGGGGTAAAGTGACACACAGACTGAACCGATTGTGGGGTGAAGTGACACACAAACTGCACCAACTGTGGGGAAAAGTGACACACAAACTGCACTGACATTGGGTAAAGTGAGGCACAAACTGTATGACTGCGGCGTAAATTTAAAGACAAATTGCACTGACTTTTGCGTAAAGCGACACACAAACTGCACCAACAGTGGGGAAAGTTGACACACAAAATGTACTGACTGTGGGCTAAAGCAACACACAAACTGCACCAACTGTGGGGTAGAGTGATACACAAGCTGCAACAACTGTGGGGTAAAGCGACACACAAACTGCACTGACTGTGGGGAAAACTGACACACAAACTGCACTGACTGTGGGGAAAAGTGACACACATCAGTACTAATTGTGGGGTAAAGTGACAAACAAACTGCACTGACATTGGGCAAAGTGAGGCACAAACTGTATGACTGTGGTGTAAAGGTACAGACAAACTGCACTATGGCGTAAAGCGAAACACAAACAGCACCAACAGTGGAGAAAGTTGACACACAAAATGTACTGACTGTGGGGAAAAGTGACACACAAACTGCACCGACTGTGGGATAAAGTGACACACATCAGTACTAATTGTGGGGTAAAGCGACACACAAACTGCACCGACTGTGGGGTAAAGGGACAAACAAAATCCACTGATTGTGAAGAAAAGTGACACATAAACTGCACTGACTGTAAGTTAAAGTAAAGTATAGACTGTGGAGACTATGGGGTAAAGTGACCCACAAACTCCATGGACTGTGGGGAAAGGTCACACAAAATACTGCACAGACTGTGGGAAAAGTGACACACAAACGGCACCGACTGTGGGGTAATGCGACACACAAACTGCACTGACTGTGGGGGAAAGTGACACACTTATTGCACTGACATTGGGGTAAAGTGATGCACAAACTGTACTGACTGTGGTGTAAAGTTACATACATACTGCACTGACTATGGCGTAAAGTGATACACAAACTGCACCAACTGTGGGAAAGTTGACACACAAACTGTACTGACTGTGGGCTAAAGGGACACACAAACTGCACCGACTGTGGGGTAAATGATACACAAGCTGCACCGACTGTGCGGAAGATTGACACCACGTGTACTTACTATGGGGTAAAGTGAGACACAAACTGCACTGACTGTGGGGTAAAGTGACACACAAACTCAACTGACTGTGGGGAAAAGTGACACACAAAATGCACTGACTGTGGGGTAAAGTGAAGTACAAACTGTACTGATTGTGGTGTAAAGTGACACAAAAACTGCACTGACTGTGGGGCAAAGTAAGGTATAACTGTGGAGACTATGGGGTAAAGTGATACACAAACTCCAGTTAACTGTGTGGAAAACTCACAAAAAAAACTTCACAGTCTGTGGGAAAAGTGACACACATTCTGGAGTGACTGTGGGGTAAAGTGACACCCAAACTGCACTTACTGTGGGGTAATGTGATACACAAACTGCACCGACTCTGGGGTAAAGTGACACACAAACTGCACTGACATTGTGTAAGGTGAGGCACAAACTGTATGTCTGCGGTGTAAAGGTACAGACAAACTGCACCCTGGCGTAAATTGACACACAAACTGCACCAACAGTGGGGAAAGTTGACACACAAAATGTACTAACTGTGGGCTAAAGCAACACACAAACTGCACCAACTGTGGGGTAGAGTGATACACAAGCTGCAACAACTGTGTGGTAAAACGACAGACAAACTGCAACGACTGTGGGGAAAATTGACACACAAACGGCACCGACTGTGGGGTAAAGTGACACACAAACAACATCTGACTATGGGGTAAACTGACACACAAACCGTACTAATTGTGGGAAAAAGCGACACACAAACTCCACTGACTGTGGGGAAAAGTGACACACAAACTGCACTGACTGTGGTATAAAGTAAAGTATATACTGTGCTGACCATGGGGTAAAGTGACACCCAAACTGCACTGACTGTGGGGTAAAGTGACACACAAACTGCACTGACTGTGGGGAAAATTGACACACTAAGTGCACTGAAATTGAGGTAAAGTGACGCACAAACTGTACAGGCTATGGTGTAAAGTTAGACACAAATTGCACTGACTGTGGGGGAAAGTGACACAGAAACTGCACTGACTGTGGGGAAAAGTGACATACAAACTGCACTGACTGTGGGGAAAAGTAACATACAAACTGTACTGACTGTGGGGAAAAGTGACATACAAACTGTACTGACTGTGGGGAAAAGTGACACACAAACTGCACCGACTCTGGGGTAAAGTAAAGTATTAACTGCCGTGACTATGCGCTAAAGTGACACACAAACACCACCGAATGTTGGGTAAAGTCACACACTAACTGTACTAAATGCGGGGTAAAGTAACACAAAAAATGCATTGACTGCCTGGTAAAGTGAAACAAAATCTTCACCGATTGTGGGAAACAGTGATACAAAAACAGGACCAACTGTGGGGAAAAGTGACACAGAAACTGCACCGAATGTGTGTTAAAGTGACACAGAAACTGCACCAACTGTGGGGAAAAGTGACACACAAACTGCACTGACCGTGGGGCAAAGTGACACACAGACCGAAACGATTGTGGGGTAAAGTGACACATAGACTGAACCGATTGTGGGGTGAAGTGACACACAAACTGCACCAACAGTGGGGAAAGTTGACACACAAAATGTACTGACTGTGGGCTAAAGCAACACACAAACTGCACCAACTGTGGGGTAGAGTGATACACAAACTGCACCGACTGTGGGGAAAATTGACACACAAACTGCACTGACTGTGGGGTAAAGTGACACACAAACAGCATCTGAGTATGGAGTAAACTGACACACAAACAGTACTAATTATGGGATAAAGCGACACACAAACTGCACCGACTGTGGGGTAAAGGGACACACAAAATCCACTGACTGTGAAGAAAATGACACACAAAAAGCACTGACTGTAAGTTAAAGTAAAGTATAGACCGTGGAGACTATGGGGTAAAGTGACCCACAAACTCCATGGACATGTGGGGAAAGGTCACACAAAATACTGCACAGACAGTGGGAAAAGTGACACACAAACTGCACTGACGATGACATAAGGCGACACACAATTGCACCAACTGTGGGGAAAAGTGACACCCAAACTGCAACAACTGTGGGGAAAAGTGACACCCAAACTGCATTGACTGTGGGAAAAGTGACACACAAACTGCACTGACTGTGGGGAAAAGTGACACACAAACAGCATTGACTGTGGGGAAAAGTGACACACAGACTCTACTGACAGTTGGGAAAAGTGACACACCAACTCCACTGACTGTGGGGAAAAGCAACACACAAACTGCACCAACTGTGGGGTAGAGTGATACACAAGCTGCAACAACTGTGTGGTAAAACGACAGACAAACTGCAACGACTGTGGGGAAAATTGACACACAAACGGCACTGACTGTGGGGTAAAGTGACACACAAACAACATCTGACTATGGGGTAAACTGACACACAAACCGTACTAATTGTGGGGAAAAGTGACACACAAACTCCACTGACTGTGGGGAAAAGTGACACACAAACTGCACTGACTGTGGTATAAAGTAAAGTATATACTGTGCTGACCATGGGGTAAAGTGACACACAGACTGAACCGACTGTGGGGAAAAGTGACACAGAAACTGCACCGAATGTGGGTTAAAGTGACACACAAACTACACCGACTGTGGGGCAAAGTGATATACAAACTGCACTGACCGTGGGGTAAAGTGACACACAGACCAAACCGACCGTGGGGTAAAGTGACACACAGACTGAACCGATTGTGGGGTGAAGTCACACACAAACTGCACCAACTGTGGGGTAAAGTGACACACAAACTGCACTGACATTGGGTAAAGTGAGGCACAAACTGTATGACTGCGGCGTAAATTTAAAGACAAATTGCACTGACTTTTGCGTAAAGCGACACACAAACTGCACCAACAGTGGGGAAAGTTGACACACAAAATGTACTGACTGTGGGCTAAAGCAACACACAAACTGCACTAACTGTGGGGTAGAGTGATACACAAGCTGCAACAACTGTGGGGTAAAGCGACACACAAACTGCACCGACTGTGGGGAAAACTGCCAAACTGCACTGCACTGACTGTGGGATAAAGTGACACACAAACTGCACTGACATTGGGTAAAGTGAGGCACAAACTGTATGACTGTGGTGTAATGGTACAGACAAACTGCACTATGGCGTGAAGCGAAACACAAACTGCACCAACAGTGGGGAAAGTTGACACACAAAATGTACTGACTGTGGGCTAAAGCAACACACAAACTGCACCAACTGTGAGGTAGAGTGATACACAAGCTGCAACAACTGTGTGGTAAAGTGACACACAAACTGCACTGACTGTGGGGAAAATTGACACACAAACTGCACCGACTGTGGGGTAAAGTGACACACAAACTGCACCGACTCTGGGGAAAAGACATACACAAACTGCACTGACTGTGTGGTAAAGTGACACACAAACTGCACCGACTGTGGGGAAAAGTGACACACAAACTGCACCGACTGTGGGGAAAAGTGACACACAAACTGCACTGACTGTGGTATAAAGTAAAGTATAAACTGTGCTGACCATGGGGTAAAGTGACACACAAACTGCACCGACTCTGGGGAAAAGACACACACAAACTGCACTGACTGTGGGGTAAAGAGACACACAAACTGCACTGACTGTGGGGGAAAATTGATACACTAAGTGCACTGAAATTGAGGTAAAGTGACGCACAAACTGTACAGGCTATGGTGTAAAGTTAGACACAAACTGCACTGACTGTGGGGGAAAGTGACACACAAACTGCACCAACTGTGGGGAAAAGTGACACACAAACTGCACCGACTCTGGGGTAAAGTAAAGTATAAACTGTCGTGATTATGCGCTAAAGTGACACACAAACACCACCGAATGTTGGGTAAAGTCACACACTAACTGTACTAAATGCGGGGTAAAGTAACACAAAAAATGCTTTGACTGCCTGGTAAAGTGAAACAAAATCTTCACCGATTGTGGGGAACAGTGATACAAAAACAGGACCAACTGTGGGGAAAAGTGACACAGAAACTGCACCGAATGTGGGTTAAAGTGACACAGAAACTGCACCAACAGTGGGGAAAGTTGACACACAAAATGTACTGACTGTGGGCTAAAGCAACACACAAACTGCACTAACTGTGGGGTAGAGTGATACACAAGCTGCAACAACTGTGGGGAAAAGTGACACAGAAACTGCACCGAATGTGGGTTAAAGTGACACAGAAACTACACCGACTGTGGGGCAAAGTGACACAGAAACTACACTGACTGTGGGGCAAAGTGACACACAAACTGCACTGACCGTGGGGTAAAGTGACACACAGACTGAACCGATTGTGGGGTGAAGTGACACACAAACTGCACCAACTGTGGGGAAAAGTGACACACAAACTGCACTGACATTGGGTAAAGTGAGGCACAAACTGTATGACTGCGGCGTAAATTTAAAGACAAATTGCACTGACTTTTGCGTAAAGCGACACACAAACTGCACCAACAGTGGGGAAAGTTGACACACAAAATGTACTGACTGTGGGCTAAAGCAACACACAAACTGCACCAACTGTGGGGTAGAGTGATACACAAGCTGCAACAACTGTGGGGTAAAGCGACACACAAACTGCACTGACTGTGGGGAAAACTGACACACAAACTGCACTGACTGTGGGATAAAGTGACACACATCAGTACTAATTGTGGGGTAAAGTGACAAACAAACTGCACTGACATTGGGCAAAGTGAGGCACAAACTGTATGACTGTGGTGTAATGGTACAGACAAACTGCACTATGGCGTAAAGCGAAACACAAACTGCACCAACAGTGGGGAAAGTTGACACACAAAATGTACTGACTGTGGGGAAAAGTGACACACAAACTGCACCGACTGTGGGATAAAGTGACACACATCAGTACTAATTGTGGGGTAAAGCGACACACAAACTGCACCGACTGTGGGGTAAAGGGACAAACAAAATCCACTGACTGTGAAGAAAAGTGACACATAAACTGCACTGACTGTAAGTTAAAGTAAAGTATAGACTGTGGAGACTATGGGGTAAAGTGACCCACAAACTCCATGGACTGTGGGGAAAGGTCACACAAAATACTGCACAGACTGTGGGAAAAGTGACACACAAACGGCACCGACTGTGGGGTAATGCGACACACAAACTGCACTGACTGTGGGGGAAAGTGACACACTTATTGCACTGACATTGGGGTAAAGTGATGCACAAACTGTACTGACTGTGGTGTAAAGTTACATACATACTGCACTGACTATGGCGTAAAGTGATACACAAACTGCACCAACTGTGGGAAAGTTGACACACAAACTGTACTGACTGTGGGCTAAAGGGACACACAAACTGCACCGACTGTGGGGTAAATGATACACAAGCTGCACCGACGGTGCGGAAGATTGACACCACGTGTACTTACTATGGGGTAAAGTGAGACACAAACTGCACTGACTGTGGGGTAAAGTGACACACAAACTCAACTGACTGTGGGGAAAAGTGACACACAAAATGCACTGACTGTGGGGTAAAGTGAAGTACAAACTGTACTGATTGTGGTGTAAAGTGACACAAAAACTGCACTGACTGTGGGGCAAAGTAAGGTATAACTGTGGAGACTATGGGGTAAAGTGATACACAAACTCCAGTTAACTGTGTGGAAAACTCACAAAAAAAACTTCACAGTCTGTGGGAAAAGTGACACACATTCTGGAGTGACTGTGGGGTAAAGTGACACCCAAACTGCACTTACTGTGGGGTAATGTGATACACAAACTGCACCGACTCTGGGGTAAAGTGACACACAAACTGCACTGACATTGTGTAAGGTGAGGCACAAACTGTATGTCTGCGGTGTAAAGGTACAGACAAACTGCACCCTGGCGTAAATTGACACACAAACTGCACCAACAGTGGGGAAAGTTGACACACAAAATGTACTAACTGTGGGCTAAAGCAACACACAAACTGCACCAACTGTGGGGTAGAGTGATACACAAGCTGCAACAACTGTGTGGTAAAACGACAGACAAACTGCAACGACTGTGGGGAAAATTGACACACAAACGGCACTGACTGTGGGGTAAAGTGACACACAAACAACATCTGACTATGGGGTAAACTGACACACAAACCGTACTAATTGTGGGAAAAAGCGACACACAAACTCCACTGACTGTGGGGAAAAGTGACACACAAACTGCACTGACTGTGGTATAAAGTAAAGTATATACTGTGCTGACCATGGGGTAAAGTGACACCCAAACTGCACTGACTGTGGGGTAAAGTGACACACAAACTGCACTGACTGTGGGGAAAATTGACACACTAAGTGCACTGAAATTGAGGTAAAGTGACGCACAAACTGTACAGGCTATGGTGTAAAGTTAGACACAAACTGCACTGACTGTGGGGGAAAGTGACACAGAAACTGCACTGACTGTGGGGAAAAGTGACATACAAACTGCACTGACTGTGGGGAAAAGTAACATACAAACTGTACTGACTGTGGGGAAAAGTGACACACAAACTGCACCGACTCTGGGGTAAAGAAAAGTATAAACTGTCGTGATTATGCGCTAAAGTGACGCACAAACACTACCGAATGTTGGGTAAAGTCACACACTAACTGTACTAAATGCGGGGTAAAGTAACACAAAAAATGCTTTGACTGCCTGGTAAAGTGAAACAAAATCTTCACCGATTGTGGGGAAAAGTGATACAAAAACAGGACCAACTGTGGGGAAAAGTGACACAGAAACTGCACCGAATGTGTGTTAAAGTGACACAGAAACTGCACCGAATGTGTGTTAAAGTGACACAGAAACTACACCGACTGTGGGGCAAAGTGACATACAAACTGCACTGACCGTGGGGTAAAGTGACACACAGACCGAAACGACTGTGGGGTAAAGTGACACATAGACTGAACCGATTGTGGGGTGAAGTGACACACAAACTGCACCGACTATGGCGTAAAGCGAAACACAAACTGCACCAACAGTGGGGAAAGTTGACACACAAAATGTACTGACTGTGGGCTAAAGCAACACACAAACTGCACCAACTGTGGGGTAGAGTGATACACAAGCTGCAAAAACTGTGGGGTAAAGCGACACACAAACTGCACTGACTGTGGGGAAAATTGACACACAAACTGCACTGACTGTGGGGTAAAGTGACACACAAACAGCATCTGAGTATGGAGTAAACTGACACACAAACAGTACTAATTATGGGATAAAGCGACACACAAACTGCACCGACTGTGGGGTAAAGGGACACACAAAATCCACTGACTGTGAAGAAAAGTGACACACAAAAAGCACTGACTGTAAGTTAAAGTAAAGTATAGACCGTGGAGACTATGGGGTAAAGTGACCCACAAACTCCATGGACTGTGGGGAAAGGTCACACAAAATACTGCACAGACTGTGGGAAAAGTGACACACAAACTGCATTGACTGTGGGGAAAAGTGACACACAAACAGCATTGACTGTGGGGAAAAGTGACACACAAACAGCATTGACTGTGGGGAAAAGTGACACACAGACTCTACTGACAGTGGGGAAAAGTGACACACCAACTCCACTGACTGTGGGGAAAAGCAACACACAAACTGCACCAACTGTGGGGTAGAGTGATACACAAGCTGCAACAACTGTGTGGTAAAACGACAGACAAACTGCAACGACTGTGGGGAAAATTGACACACAAACGGCACTGACTGTGGGGTAAAGTGACACACAAACAACATCTGACTATGGGGTAAACTGACACACAAACCGTACTAATTGTGGGAAAAAGTGACACACAAACTGCACTGACTGTGGTATAAAGTAAAGTATATACTGTGCTGACCATGGGGTAAAGTGACACCCAAAATGCACTGACTGTGGGGTAAAGTGACACACAAACTGCACTGACTGTGGGGAAAATTGACACACTAAGTGCACTGAAATTGAGGTAAAGTGACGCACAAACTGTACAGGCTATGGTGTAAAGTTAGACACAAACTGCACTGACTGTGGGGGAAAGTGACATACAAACTGCACTGATTGTGGTGTAAAGTGACACAAAAACTGCACTGACTGTGGGGCAAAGTAAGGTATAACTGTGGAGACTATGGGGTAAAGTGATACACAAACTCCAGTTAACTGTGTGGAAAACTCACAAAAAAAACTTCACAGTCTGTGGGAAAAGTGACACACATTCTGGAGTGACTGTGGGGTAAAGTGACACCCAAACTGCACTTACTGTGGGGTAATGTGATACACAAACTGCACCGACTCTGGGGTAAAGTGACACACAAACTGCACTGACATTGTGTAAGGTGAGGCACAAACTGTATGTCTGCGGTGTAAAGGTACAGACAAACTGCACCCTGGCGTAAATTGACACACAAACTGCACCAACAGTGGGGAAAGTTGACACACAAAATGTACTAACTGTGGGCTAAAGCAACACACAAACTGCACCAACTGTGGGGTAGAGTGATACACAAGCTGCAACAACTGTGTGGTAAAACGACAGACAAACTGCAACGACTGTGGGGAAAATTGACACACAAACGGCACTGACTGTGGGGTAAAGTGACACACAAACAACATCTGACTATGGGGTAAACTGACACACAAACCGTACTAATTGTGGGAAAAAGCGACACACAAACTCCACTGACTGTGGGGAAAAGTGACACACAAACTGCACTGACTGTGGTATAAAGTAAAGTATATACTGTGCTGACCATGGGGTAAAGTGACACCCAAACTGCACTGACTGTGGGGTAAAGTGACACACAAACTGCACTGACTGTGGGGAAAATTGACACACTAAGTGCACTGAAATTGAGGTAAAGTGACGCACAAACTGTACAGGCTATGGTGTAAAGTTAGACACAAATTGCACTGACTGTGGGGGAAAGTGACACAGAAACTGCACTGACTGTGGGGAAAAGTGACATACAAACTGCACTGACTGTGGGGAAAAGTAACATACAAACTGTACTGACTGTGGGGAAAAGTGACACACAAACTGCACCGACTCTGGGGTAAAGAAAAGTATAAACTGTCGTGATTATGCGCTAAAGTGACACACAAACACCACCGAATGTTGGGTAAAGTGACACACTAACTGTACTAAATGCGGGGTAAAGTAACACAAAAAATGCATTGACTGCCTGGTAAAGTGAAACAAAATCTTCACCGATTGTGGGGAAAAGTGATACAAAAACAGGACCAACTGTGGGGAAAAGTGACACAGAAACTGCACCGAATGTGTGTTAAAGTGACACAGAAACTGCACCGAATGTGTGTTAAAGTGACACAGAAACTACACCGACTGTGGGGCAAAGTGACATACAAACTGCACTGACCGTGGGGTAAAGTGACACACAGACCGAAACGACTGTGGGGTAAAGTGACACATAGACTGAACCGATTGTGGGGTGAAGTGACACACAAACTGCACCGACTATGGCGTAAAGCGAAACACAAACTGCACCAACAGTGGGGAAAGTTGACACACAAAATGTACTGACTGTGGGCTAAAGCAACACACAAACTGCACCAACTGTGGGGTAGAGTGATACACAAGCTGCAAAAACTGTGGGGTAAAGCGACACACAAACTGCACTGACTGTGGGGAAAATTGACACACAAACTGCACTGACTGTGGGGTAAAGTGACACACAAACAGCATCTGAGTATGGAGTAAACTGACACACAAACAGTACTAATTATGGGATAAAGCGACACACAAACTGCACCGACTGTGGGGTAAAGGGACACACAAAATCCACTGACTGTGAAGAAAAGTGACACACAAAAAGCACTGACTGTAAGTTAAAGTAAAGTATAGACCGTGGAGACTATGGGGTAAAGTGACCCACAAACTCCATGGACTGTGGGGAAAGGTCACACAAAATACTGCACAGACTGTGGGAAAAGTGACACACAAACTGCATTGACTGTGGGGAAAAGTGACACACAAACAGCATTGACTGTGGGGAAAAGTGACACACAAACAGCATTGACTGTGGGGAAAAGTGACACACAGACTCTACTGACAGTGGGGAAAAGTGACACACCAACTCCACTGACTGTGGGGAAAAGCAACACACAAACTGCACCAACTGTGGGGTAGAGTGATACACAAGCTGCAACAACTGTGTGGTAAAACGACAGACAAACTGCAACGACTGTGGGGAAAATTGACACACAAACGGCACTGACTGTGGGGTAAAGTGACACACAAACAACATCTGACTATGGGGTAAACTGACACACAAACCGTACTAATTGTGGGAAAAAGTGACACACAAACTGCACTGACTGTGGTATAAAGTAAAGTATATACTGTGCTGACCATGGGGTAAAGTGACACCCAAAATGCACTGACTGTGGGGTAAAGTGACACACAAACTGCACTGACTGTGGGGAAAATTGACACACTAAGTGCACTGAAATTGAGGTAAAGTGACGCACAAACTGTACAGGCTATGGTGTAAAGTTAGACACAAACTGCACTGACTGTGGGGGAAAGTGACATACAAACTGCACTGACTGTGGGGAAAAGTAACATACAAACTGTACTGACTGTGGGGAAAAGTGACACACAAACTGCACCGACTCTGGGGTAAAGAAAAGTATAAACTGTCGTGATTATGCGCTAAAGTGACACACAAACACCACCGAATGTTGGGTAAAGTGACACACTAACTGTACTAAATGCGGGGTAAAGTAACACAAAAAATGCTTTGACTGCCTGGTAAAGTGAAACAAAATCTTCACCGATTGTGGGGAACAGTGACACAAAAACAGGACCAACTGTGGGGAAAAGTGACACAGAAACTGCACCGAATGTGGGTTAAAGTGACACAGAAACTGCACCAACTGTGGGGAAAAGTGACACACAAACTGCACTGACCGTGGGGTAAAGTGACACACAGACCGAAACGACTGTGGGGTAAAGTGACACATAGACTGAACCGATTGTGGGGTGAAGTGACACACAAACTGCACCAACAGTGGCGAAAGTTGACACACAAAATGTACTGACTGTGGGCTAAAGCAACACACAAACTGCACCAACTGTGGGGTAGAGTGATACACAAACTGCACCGACTGTGGGGAAAATTGACACACAAACTGCACTGACTGTGGGGTAAAGTGACACACAAACAGCATCTGAGTATGGAGTAAACTGACACACAAACAGTACTAATTATGGGATAAAGCGACACACAAACTGCACCGACTGTGGGGTAAAGGGACACACAAAATCCACTGACTGTGAAGAAAAGTGACACACAAAAAGCACTGACTGTAAGTTAAAGTAAAGTATAGACCGTGGAGACTATTGGGTAAAGTGACCCACAAACTCCATGGACATGTGGGGAAAGGTCACACAAAAAACTGCACAGACTGTGGGAAAAGTGACACACAAACTGCACAGACTGTGAGAAAAGTGACACACAAACTGCACTGACGATGACGTAAAGCGACACACAATTGCACCAACTGTGGGGAAAAGTGACACCCAAACTGCATCAACTGTGGGAAAAGTGACACACAAACTGCATTGACTGTGGGGAAAAGTGACACACAAACAGCATTGACTGTGGGGAAAAGTGACACACAGACTCTACTGACAGTGGGGAAAAGTGACACACCAACTCCACTGACTGTGGGGAAAAGTGACACACAAACAGCATTGACTGTGGGGAAAAGTGACACACAGACTCTACTGACAGTGGGGAAAAGTGACACACCAACTCCACTGACTGTGGGGAAAAGTGACACACAAACTGCACTGACAGTGGGAAAAGTGACACACAAACTGCACTGACTGTGGGAAAAGTGAGACACAAACTGCACTGACCGTGGGGTAAAGTAAAGTATAAACTGTGGTGAAAATGGGGTAAACTGATACAGAAATTCCACTGACTCTGGGGAAAACACACACACAAACTTCACTGACTGTGGGAAAAGTGACACACAAACTGCACCGACTGTGGGGTAAATGATACACAAGCTGCTCCAACTGTGCAGAAGATTGACACCACGTGTACTTACTATGGGGAAAAGTGAGACACAAACTGCATTGACTGTGGGAAAAAGTGACACACCAAACTCCACTGACTGTGGGGAAAAGTGACACCACAAACTGCACTGACAGTGGGAAAAGTGACACACAAACTGCACTGACTGTGGGAAAAGTGAGACACAAACTGCACTGACCGTGGGGTAAAGTAAAGTATAAACTGTGGTGAAAATGGGGTAAACTGATACAGAAATTCCACTGACTCTGGGGAAAACACACACACAAACTTCACTGACTGTGGGAAAAGTGACACACCAAACTGCACCGACTGTGGGGTAAATGATACACAAGCTGCTCCAACTGTGCGGAAGATTGACACCACGTGTACTTACTATGGGGAAAAGTGAGACACAAACTGCATTGACTGTTGGGAAAAGTGACATACAAACTCCACTGACTGTGGGGAAAAGTGACACACAAACTGCCACTGACTGTGGGAAAAGTGACACACAAACTGCATTGACTGTGGGGAAAGTGTCTCACAAACTGCACTGACTGTGGGAATAGTGACACACAAACTGCACTGATTGTGGGAAAAGTGAGACACAAACTGCACTGACTGTGGGGAAAAGTGACACAAAAAACTGCACAGACTATGGGAAAAGTGACACACAAACTGCACTGACCAGGGTAATGTAAAGTATAAACTGTGGTGAAAATGGGGTAAATTGATACAGAAATTCCACTGAGTCTGGGGAAAACACACACATAATCTGCAATGACTGTGGGGAAAAGTGACACCCAAACTGCACTTACTGTGGGGTAAAGTGATACACAATCTGCATTGACTGTGGAAAAGTGACACACAAATTGCACAGACTGTGGGGTAAAGTGATACACTAAGTGCACTGACATTGAGGTCAAGTGCCGCACAAAATGTACAGGCTATGGTGTAAAGTTAGACACAAACTACACTGACTGTTGGGTAAAACGACACACAAAATGCACCAACTGTGTAGTAAAGAGACACACAAACCTGCACTGACTGTGGGGTAAAGTGAAGTACAAACTGCACTGACTGTGCGAAAAGTGAGACACAAACTCCACTGACTGTGGGGTAAAGTCACACAAAAAACTGCACAGACTGTGGAAAAAGTGACACACAATCTGGACTGACTGTGGTGTAAAGTTACAAACAAACTGCACTGACTATGGCGTAAAGTTATACCCAAACTGCACCAACTGTGGCTAAAGCAACACACAAACTGCAACGACAGTGTGGTAAAGTGACACACATACTGCATTGACTGTGGGGTAAAGTGAAGTATAATCTGTACTGTCTGTGGTGAAAAGTGACACAAAATCTGCACTGACTGTGGGGGCAAAGCGACACACAAACTGCATGATTTGTGGGGTAAATTGACACACGAGCTGCAGTGACTGTGGGTTAAAGTGACACACAAAGTGCCCTGGCTGTGTGGTAACGCGACATACAAACTGCACCGACTGTGGGGTAAAGTGACACACAAGCCGTACTGACTGTGGGGAAAAGTGACACATAAACTGCACTGACTGTGGTGTAAAGTGACACACAAGCCGTACTGACTGTGGGGAAAGTGACACATAAACTGCACCGACTGTGGGGCAAAGTGACACACAAACTGCATCAACTGTGGGATAAAGTGATACCAAAACTGCACTGACTGTGGTGTAAAGTGGACACACAAGCCGTACTGACTGTGGGGAAAAGTGACACATAAACTGCACCGACTGTGGGGCAAAGTGACACAGAAACTGCACTGACTGTGGTGTAAAGTGACACACAAACTGCACCGACTGTGGGGTAAAGGAAAGTATTAACTGTCGTGACTATGCGCTAAAGTGAGGCACAAACACAACCGACTGTTGGGTAACTGTACTGAATGCGGGGTAAAGTAACACAAAAAAAGCATTGACTGCCTGGTAAAGTGACACAAAATCCGCAACGATAGTGGGGAAAAGTGATACAAAAACAGGACCGGCTGTGGGGAAAAGTGACACAGAAACTGCACCGAATGTGGGTTAAAGTGACACAGAAACTACACCGACTGTGGGGCAAGGTGACATACAAACTGCACTGACCGTGGGGTTAAAGTGACACACAGACTGACCGATTGTGGGGTAAAGTGACACACAAACTGAACCGATTGTGGGTGAAGTGACACACAAACTGCACTGACTGTGGGGAAAGTGACACACAAACTGCACCAACTGTGTGGTAAAGCGACACACAAAATCCACTGACTGTGAAAAAAAGTGAAACACAAACTGCACTGACTGTGGGTTAAAGTAAAGTATAGACTGTGGAGACTATGGGGTAAAGTGACACACAAACTCCACGGACCTGTGGGGAAAAGTCACACAAGAAACTGCACAGACTGGGAAAAGTGACACACAAACTGCAACGTCTGTGGGGTAATGCGACACACAAACTGCACCGACTGTGGGTAAACTGACACACTTATTGCACTGACATTGGGTAAAGTGATGCACAAACTGTACCGACTGCGGTGTAAAGTTACATACATACTGCACTGACTGTGGTGTAAAGTGACACACAAACTGCACCAACTGTGGGAAAGTTGACACACAAAATGTACTGACTGTGGGGTAAAGCAACACACAAACTGCACCAACTGTGGGGTAAAGCGACACAAAAAATCCACTGACTGTGAAAAAAAGTGAAACACAAACTGCACTGACTGTGGGTTAAAGTAATGTATAGACTGTGGAGACTATGGGGTAAAGTGACCCACAAACTGCACAGACTGTGGGGAAAGTCACACAAAAAACTGCACAGTCTGTGGGGTAAAGTGACACACTTATTCCACTGACTTTGGGGTAAAGCGATTCACAAAATGTACTGTCTGCGGTGTAAAGTTACACACATACTGCACTGACTATGGCGTAAAGCGACACACACAAACTGCACCGACTGTGGGGTGAATGATACACAAGCTGCACCGACTGTGCGGAAGATTGACACCACGTGCACTTACTATGGTGTAAAGTGAGACACAAACTGCACTGACTATGGGGTAAAGTGACACACAAGCTCCACTGACTGTGGGGAAATGTGACACACAAAAATGCACTGACTGTGGGGTAAAGTGAGTGACAAACTGTACTGACTGTGGTGTAAAGTGACACAAAATCTGCACTGTACTTTACCGTGGGTTAAAGTATAAACAGTGGTGAACTTGGGGTAAAGTGACACGCAAACTCCACTGAATCTGGGGAGAAGATACACACATACTACACTGACTGTGGGGTGAAGTGACACACAAACTGCACCGACTGTGGGGTAAAGTGATACACTAACTGCCACTGACATTGAGGTAAAGTGACGCACAAACTATACTGACTATGGTGTAATGTTAGACACAAACTGCACTGACCATGACGTAAAGCGACACACAAATTGCACCAACTGTGGGGAAAAATGACACCCAAACTGCATTGACTGTGGGGAAAAGTGACACACAAACTGCACTGACCGTGGGGTAAAGTAAAGTATAGACTGTGGTGAAAATGGGGTAAATTGATACGGAAATTCCATTGACTCTGGGGAAAACACACACATAAACTTTCACTGACTGTGTGGTAAAGTTTCACTCAATAGATAAAAACAAAAAAACTGCGGATGCTGGAAATCCAAAACAAAAACAGAATGACCTGGAAAAACTCAGCAGGTCTGGCAGCATCGGCGGAGAAGAAAAGAGTTGACGTTTCGAGTCCTCATGACCCTTCGACAGAACTTGAGTTCGAGTCCAAGAAAGAGTTGAAATATAAGCTGGTTTAAGGTGTGTGGGAGGGGGGCGGAGAGATAGAGAGAGGGGGAGGTGTGGGGTGTGTGGCTGTGTGGACAAACAAGCAGTGATAGAAGCAGATCTTCAAAAGATGTCAGTGACAATGGTACAAAAGAACACATAGGTGTTAAAGTTAAAGTTGGTGATATTATCTAAACGAATGTGCTAATTAAGAATGGATGGTAGGGCACTCAAGGTATAGCTGTAGTGGGGGTGTTTTTTTAAAAAAAAATAATGGAAATAGGTGGGAAAAGGAAAATCTTTATAATTTATTGGAAAAAAAAAGGAAGGGGGAAAAAGAAACTGCATCAACTGTGGGATAAAGTGACACACAAACTGCACAGACTGTGGGATAAAGTATAAACTGTGGTGACCATGGGTAAAGTGACACACACAAACTCCACTGACTCTGGGGAAAAGATACACACACAAACTGCACTAACTTGGGAAAAGTGACACACAAACTGCACTGACCATGGGATAAATTGACAGACAAACTGCACTGACTGTGGGGTAAAGTGACGCAATAAGTGCACTGACATTGAGGTAAAGTGACGCACAAACTATACTGACTATGGTGTAAAGTTAGACACAAACTGCACTGACTGTGGGCTAAAACGACACACAAAATGCACTGACTGTGGGGTAAAGCGACACAAACGTTACACTGACTTTGAGGTAAAGTGACATTCAAACTGCGCTCACTGTGGGTAAAGTGACACACAAACTGCACTGACTTGTGGGGTAAAGTAAGGTATAGACTGTGGAGACTATGGGTAAAGTGATACACAAACTCCAGTTAACTGTGTGGAAAACTCACAAAAAAAACTGCACAGTCTGTGGGAAAAGTGACACACATTCTGGAGTGACCGTGGGGTAAAGTGACACCCAAACTGCACTTATTGTGGGGTAAAATGATACACAAACTGCACCAACTGTGGTGTAAAGCGACACACAAACTGCACCGGCTGTGGGGTAAAGTGACACACAAACTGCACTGACATTGGGTAAAGTGAGGCACAAACTGTATGACTGCGGTGTAATGGTACAGACAAACTGCACTATGGCGTAAAAACGACACACAAACAGCACCAACTGTGGGGAAAGTTGATACACAAAATGTACTGACTGTGGCTAAAGCAACACACAAACTGCACCAACTGTGGGGTAGAGTGATACACAAGCTGTAACGACTGTGGGTAAAGCAACACACAAACTGCACCGACTGTGGGAAAATTTGACACACAGACTGCACTGACTATGGGTTAAACTGACACACAAACCGTACTAATTGTGGGGTAAAGTGACACACAAACTGCACCGACTGTGGGAAAAGTGACACACAACTGCACTGACTGTGGTATAAAGTAAAGTATAAACTGTGGTGACCATGGGTTAAAGTGACACACAAACTCCACCGAATCTGGGGAAAAGACACACACAAACTACACTGACTGTAGGAAAAGTGACACACAAATTGCACTGACTGTGGGGTAAAGTGACACACTAAGTGCACTGACATTGAGGTAAAGTGACGCACAAACTGTACAGGCTATGGTGTAAAGTTAGACACAAACTACGCTGACTTGCGGGGTAAGGTGAAGTACAAACTGCACTGACTGTGGTGTAAAATGACACACAAACTGCACTGACTGTGCGAAAAGTGAGACACAAACTGCACTGACTGTGGGAAAAGTCACACAAAAAACTGCACAGACTGTGGGAAATGTGACACACAATCTGGACTGACTGTGGTGTAAAGTTACAAACAAACTGCACTTACTATGGCGTAAAGTTATACACAAACTGGATTGACTGTGGGCTAAAGCAACACACAAACTGCAACGACAGTGGGGTAAATTGACACACAAGCCGTACTGACTGTGCGGTAAGTGATGTACAAACTGTACTGACTGTGGTGTAAAGTGACACACAAACTGCACTGACTGTGGGAAAAATGACACACAACTGCATTGACTGTGGGGAAAAGTAACACACAAACGTCACTGACTGTGGGAAAAGTGACACACAAAACTGCACTGACTGTGGGGAAAAGTGACACACAAACTGCACTGACTGTGGGGTAAAGCAAAGTATAAACTGTGGTGACCATGGGTAAACTAACACACAAATTCCACTGACTCTGGGGAAAAGACCCACACAAACTGCACTAACTTGGGAAAAGTGACACACAAACTGCACTGACCATGCGGTAAAGTGACACGCAAACGGCACTGACTGTGGGGTAAAGTGACGCAATAAGTGCACTGACATTGAGGTAAAGTGACACACAAACTTTACTGATTATGATGTAAAGTTAGACACAAACTACACTGACTGTGGGGTAAATCGACATACAAACTGCACTGGTTCTGCGCTAAAATGACACACAAACTGCAACCGACTGTGGGGTAAAGTGAAGTACAAACTGTACTGGACTGTGGTGTAAAGTGACACAAAAACTGCACTGACTGTGGGGTAAAGTGACATACAAACTGCATCAACCGTGGGATAAAGTGATACACAAATTGCACTGACATTGAGGTAAAGTGACGCACAAAGTATACTGACTATGGTGTCAAGTTACATACATACTGCACTGACCATGACTTAAAGGGACACCCAAACTGCACTGACTGTGGGAAAAGTGACACAAAAAATTGCATTGACTGTGGGGAAAAGTGACACAGAAACTCCACTGACTGTGGGAAAAGTGACACCCAAACTGCACTGACTGTGGGGAAAAGTGTCACACAAACTGCACTGATTGTGGGAAAAGTGAGACACAAACTGCACTGACCGTGGGTAATGTAAAGTATAAACTGTGGTGAAAATGGGGTAAATTGGATACAGAAATTCCACTGACTCTGGGGAAACACACACATAAACTGCACTGACTGTGGGTAAAGTGACATATGAACTCCACTGACAGTGGGGTAAAGTGACACTCAAACTGCGCTGACTGTGGGGTAAGGTAAGGTATAGACTGTGGAGACTATGAGGTAAAGTGACACACTTATTGCACTGACATTGGGGTAAAGTGATGCACAAACTGTACTGACTGTGGTGTAAAGTTACATATATACTGCACTGACCATGGCGTAAAGTGACACACAAACTGCACCAACTGTGGGAAAGTTGAAACACAAACTGTACTGACTGTGGGCTAAAGCAACACACAAACTGCCCCGACTGTGGGGTGAATGATACACAAGCTGCACCGACTGTGCGGCAGATTGACACCACGTGCACTTACTATGGGGTAAAGTGAGACACAAACTGCACTGACTATGGGGTAAAGTGAAACACAAACTCCACTGACTGTGGGGAAAAAGTGACACACAAAATGCACTGACTGTGGGGTAAAGTGAATGACAAACTGTACTGACTGTGGTGTAAAGTGACACAAAATCTGCACTGTTCTTTACCGGTGGGGTAAAGTATAAACAGTGGTGACCTGGGGTAAAGTGACACGCAAAATCCACTGAATCTGGGGAAAAGACACACACATACTACACTGACTGTGGGGTGAAGTAACACTTAAACTGCACCGACTGTGGGGCAAAGTGACACACTAACTGCACTGACATTGAGGTAAAGTGACGCACAAACGATACTGACTATGGTGTAAAGTTAAACACAAAATGCACTGACCATGACTTAAAGTGACACACAAATTGCACTGACTGTGGGGAAAAGTGACACCCAAACTGCACTGACTGTGGGAAAAGTGTCACACAAATTGCACTGACTGTGGGAATAGTGACACACAAACTGCACTGATTGTGGGAAAAGTGAGACACAAACTCCAATGACTGTGGGGAAAAGTGACACACAAACTCCACTGACTGAGGGGAAAAGTGACACAAAAAAGTGCACAGACTATGGGTAAAGTGACACACAAACTGCACAGACTATGGGTAAAGTGACACACAAACTGCACCGACGGTGGGAAAAGTGAGACACAAACTGCACTGACCGTGGGGTAATGTAAAGTATAAACTGTGGTGAAAATGGGTAAATTGATACAGAAATTCCACTGACTCTGGGGAAAACACGCAAATAAACTGCACTGACTGTGGGAAAAGTGACATACGAACTCCACCGACAGTGAGGTAAAGTGACACTCAAACTGCGCTGACTGTGGGGTAAGGTAAGGTATAGACTGTGGAGACTATGGGGTAAAGTGATACACAAACTGCACCGACTGTGGGGTAAAGTGACACACTTATTGCACTGACATTGGGGAAAAGTGATGCACAAACTGTACTGGACTGCGGTGTAAGTTACATACATACTGCACTGACTATAGCGTAAAGTGACACACAAACTGCACCAACTGTGGGAAAGTTGACACACAAACTGACTGACTGTGGGCTAAAGCGACACACAAACTGCATCGACTGTGGGATAATGATACACAAGCTGCACCGACTGTGCGGAAGATTGACACCACGTGTACTTACTATGGGGTAAAGTGTGACACAAACTGCACTGACTGTGGGGAAAAGTGACACAAAATGTCCTGACTGTGGGGCAAAGTGAAGTACAAACTACACTGACTGTGGCGTAAAGTGTCATAAAAACTGCACTGACTGTGGGGTAAAGTGACACGCAAACTGCGCTGACTGAGGGTAATGTAAAGTATCAACTGTGGTGAAAATGGGGTAAATTGATATAGAAATTCCACTGACTCTGGGGAAAACACACACATAACCTGCACTGACTGTGGGAAAAGTGACATACGAACTCCACTGACAGTGGGGAAAAGTGACATTCAAACTGCACTGACTGTGGGGTAAGGTAAGGTATAGACTGTGGAGACTACGGTGTAAAGTGACACACAAACTGCACCGACTGTGGGGTAAAGTGACACACTTATTGCACTGACATTGGGGTAAAGTGATGCACAAACTGTACTGACTGCCGTGTAAAGTTACATACATACTGCACTGACCATGGCGTAAAGTGACACACAAACTGCACCGACTGTGGGAAAGTTGAAACACAAACTGTACTGACTGTGGGCTAAAGTGACACACAAAACTGCATCAACTGTGGGGTAAATGATACACAAGCTGCACCGACTGAGCGAAGATTGACACCACGTGTACTTACTATGGGGTAAAATGACACACAAACTCCACTGACTGTGGGGTAAAGTGACACACAAACTGCACCAAATGTGGGGTAAATGATACACAAGCTACACCGACTGTGCGGAAGATTGACACCACGTGTATTTACTATGGGGTAAAGTGAGACACAAACTGCACTGACTGTGTGGAAAGTGACATACAAAATGCCCTGACTGTGGGGTAAAGTGAAGTACAAACTGCACTGACTGTGGGGAAAAGCGACACACAAACTGTACTGACAGTGGGAAAAGTGAGACACAACTGCACTGACCGTGGGGTAAAGTAAAGTATAAACTGTGGTGAAAATGGGGTAAACTGATACAGAAATTCCACTGACTCTGGGGAAAACACACACATAAACTGCACTGACTGTGGGAAAAGTGACACACAAACTTCACTGACTGTGGGGTAAATTGACATACAAACTGCATCAACTGTGGGATAAAGTGACACACAAACTGCACTGACTGTGGGAAAAGTGACACAAACTGCACTGACTGTGGGAAAAATGACACACAAACTGCAGTGACCGTGGGTAAAGTAAAGTATAAACTGTGGTGAAAATGGGCTAAATTGATACAGAATTTCCACTGACTCTGGGGAAAACACACACATAAACTGCACTGACTGTGGGAAAAGTGACACAAAAACTTCACTGACTGTGGGGAAAAGTGACGCACAAACTACACTGACTGTGGTAAAAGTGACACACAAACTGCACAGACTGTGGGGTAAAGCAAAGTATAAACTGTGGTGACTGTGGGTAAACTAACACACAAAATTCCACTGACTCTGGGGAAAAGTGACACACAAACGGCACTGACTGTGGGGTAAAGTGACGCAATAAGTGCACTGACACTGAGGTAAAGTGACGCACAAACTTTACTTATTATGATGTAAAGTTAGACACAAACTGCACTGACTGTGGGGTAAATCGACATACAAACTGTACGGGTTCTGGGTTAAAATGACACACAACTGCACTGACTGTGGTGTAAAGTGACACACAAACGGCACTGACTGTGGGGTAAAGTGACACAAACGTTCCACTGACTGTGAGGTAAAGTGACACGCAAACTGCGCTGACTGTGGGGTAAAGTGACACACACAACTGCACTGATTGTGGGAAAAGTGACACACAAACTGCACTGACCGTGGGGTAAGTAAAGTATAAACTGTGGTGAAAATGGGGTAAACTGATACAGAAATTCCACTGACTCTGGGGAAAACACACACATAAACTGCACTGACTGTGGGAAATGTGATACACAAACTGCACTGACTGTGGGAAAAGTGACACACAAACTGCACAGACTGTGGGGTAAAGCAAAGTATAAACTGTGGTGACCGTGGGTAAACTAACACACAAATTCCACTGACTCTGGGGAAAAGACACACACAAACTGCACTAACTTGGGAAAAGTGACACACAAACTGCACTGACCATGGGGTAAAGTGACATACAAACTGCACTGACTGTGGGGTAAAGTGACGCAATAAGTGCACTGACATTGAGGTAAAGTGACGCACAAACTTTACTGATTATGATGTAAAGTTAGACACAAACTGCACTGACTGTGGGGTAAATCGACATACAAACTGCACTGATTCTGCGCTAAAATGACACACAAAATACACTGGCTGTGGGGGTAAAGTGAAGTACAAACTGTACTGACTGTGGTGTAAAGTGACACAAAAAACTGCACTGACTGTGGGGTAAAGTGACATACAAACTGCATCAACCGTGGGATAAAGTGATACACAAAATTGCACTGACATTGAGGTAAAGTGACGCACAAAGTATACTGACTATGGTGTAAAGTTACATACATACTGCACTGACTGTGGGGTAAGGTAAGGTATAGACTGTGGAGACTATGGTGTAAAGTGACACACAAACTGCACCGACTGTGGGGTAAAGTGACACACTTATTGCACTGACATTGGGGTAAAGTGATGCACAAACTGTACTGACTGCCGTGTAAAGTTACATACATACTGCATTGACCATGGCGTAAAGTGACACACAAACTGCACCGACTGTGGGAAAGTTGAAACACAAACTGTACTGACTGTGGCTAAAGTGACACACAAACTGCATCAACTGTGGGGTAAATGATACACAAGCTGCACCGACTGAGCGGAAGATTGACACCACGTGTACTTACTATGGGGTAAAATGACACACAAACTCCACTGACTGTGGGGTAAAGTGACACACAAACTGCACCAAATGTGGGGTAAATGATACACAAGCTACACCGACTGTGCGGAAGATTGACACCACGTGTATTTACTATGGGGTAAAGTGAGACACAAACTGCACTGACTGTGTGGAAAAGTGACATACAAAATGCCCTGACTGTGGGGGTAAAGTGAAGTACAAACTGCACTGACTGTGGGGAAAAGCGACACACAAACTGTACTGACAGTGGGAAAAGTGAGACACAAACTGCACTGACCGTGGGGTAAAGTAAAGTATAAACTGTGGTGAAAATGGGGTAAACTGATACAGAAATTCCACTGACTCTGGGGAAAACACACACATAAACTGCACTGACTGTGGGAAAAGTGACACACAAACTTCACTGACTGTGGGGTAAATTGACATACAAACTGCATCAACTGTGGGATAAAGTGACACACAAACTGCACTGACAGTGGGAAAAGTGACACAAACTGCACTGACTGTGGGAAAAATGACACACAAACTGCAGTGACCGTGGGGTAAAGTAAAGTATAAACTGTGGTGAAAATGGGCTAAATTGATACAGAATTTCCACTGACTCTGGGGAAAACACACACATAAACTGCACTGACTGTGGGAAAAGTGACACAAAAACTTCACTGACTGTGGGGTAAAGTGACACACAAACTGCACAGACTGTGGGGTAAAACAAAGTATAAACTGTGGTGACTGTGGGTAAACTAACACACAAATTCCACTGACTCTGGGGAAAAGACCCACACAAACTGCACTAACTCGGGAAAAGTGACACACAAACGGCACTGACTGTGGGGTAAAGTGACGCAATAAGTGCACTGACACTGAGGTAAAGTGACGCACAAACTTTACTTATTATGATGTAAAGTTAGACACAAACTGCACTGACTGTGGGGTAAATCGACATACAAACTGTACGGGTTCTGGGCTAAAATGACACACAAACTGCACTGACTGTGGTGTAAAGTGACACACAAACGGCACTGACTGTGGGGTAAAGTGACACAAACGTTCCACTGACTGTGAGGTAAAGTGACACGCAAACTGCGCTGACTGTGGGGTAAAGTGATACACAAACTGCACTGATTGTGGGAAAAGTGACACACAAACTGCACTGACCGCGGGGTAAGTAAAGTATAAACTGTGGTGAAAATGGGGTAAACTGATACAGAAATTCCACTGACTCTGGGGAAAACACACACATAAACTGCACTGACTGTGGGAAATGTGATACACAAACTGCACTGACTGTGGGAAAAGTGACACACAAACTGCACTGACTGTGGGGTAAAGCAAAGTATAAACTGTGGTGACCGTGGGTAAACTAACACACAAATTCCACTGACTCTGGGGAAAAGACACACACAAACTGCACTAACTTGGGAAAAGTGACACACAAACTGCACTGACCATGGGGTAAAGTGACATACAAACTGCACTGACTGTGGGGTAAAGTGACGCAATAAGTGCACTGACATTGAGGTAAAGTGACGCACAAACTTTACTGATTATGATGTAAAGTTAGACACAAACTGCACTGACTGTGGGGTAAATCGACATACAAACTGCACTGGTTCTGCGCTAAAATGACACACAAAATACACTGGCTGTGGGGTAAAGTGAAGTACAAACTGTACTGACTGTGGTGTAAAGTGACAACAAAAACTGCACTGACTGTGGGGTAAAGTGACATACAAACTGCATCAACTGTGGGATAAAGTGATACACAAACTGCACTGACTGTGGGAAAAGTGACACACAAACTGCACTGGCTGTGGGGTAAAGTGATACACTAACTGCACTGACATTGAGTAAAGTGACGCACAAACTATACTGACTATGGTGTAAAGTTACATACATACTGCACTTACCATGACTTAAAGCGACACACAAATTGCACTGACTGTGGGGAAAAGTGACACCCAAACTGCACTGACTGTGGGAAAAGTGACACAAAAATTGCACTGACTGTGGGAATAGTGACACACGAACTCCACTGACTGTGGGGAAAAGTGACACACAAACTGCACTGATTGTGGGAAAAGTGAGACACAAACTCCACTGACAGTGGGGAAAAGTGACACACAAACTGCACTGACTGTGGGGAAAAGTGAGACACAAACTGCACTGACCGTGGGGTAATGTAAAGTATAAACTGTGGTGAAAATGGGGTAAATTGATACAGAAATTCCACTGACTCTGGGGAAAACACACACATAAACTGCACTGACTGTGGGAAAAGTGACATATGAACTCCACTGACAGTGGAGACAAGTGACACTCAAACTGCGCTGACTGTGGGGTAAGGTAAGGTATAGACTGTGGAGACTATGGGGTAAAGTGATACAAAAACTGCACCGACTGTGGGGTAAGGCGACACACAAACTGCACCGACTGTGGGGTAAAGTGACACACTTATTGCACTGACATTGGGGTAAAGTGATGCACAAACTGTACTGACTGCGGTGTAAAGTTACATACATACTGCACTGACCATGGCGTAAAGTGACACACAAACTGCACCAACTGTGGGAAAGTTGAAACACAAACTGTACTGACTGTGGGCTAAAGTGACACACAAACTGCACCGACTGTGGGGTGAATGATACACAAGCTGCACCGACTGTGCGGCAGATTGACACCACGTGCACTTACTATGGGGTAAAGTGAGACACAAACTGCACTGACTATGGGGTAAAGTGAAACACAAACTCCACTGACTGTGGGGAAAAGTGACACACAAAATGCACTGACTGTGGGGTAAAGTGAATGACAAACTGTACTGACTGTGGTGTAAAGTGACACAAAATCTGCACTGTACTTTACCGTGGGGTAAAGTATAAACAGTGGTGACCTTGGGGTAAAGTGACACGCAAACTCCACTGAATCTGGGGAAAAGACACACACATACTACACTGACTGTGGGGTGAAGTAACACTTAAACTGCACTGACTGTGGGGCAAAGTGACACACTAACTGCACTGACATTGAGGTAAAGTGACGCACAAACGATACTGACTATGGTGTAAAGTTAAACACAAAATGCACTGACCATGACTTAAAGTGACACACAAATTGCACTGACTGTGGGGAAAAGTGACACCCAAACTGCACTGACTGTGGGAAAAGTGTCACACAAACTGCACTGACTGTGGGAATAGTGACACACAAACTGCACTGATTGTGGGAATAGTGACACACAAACTGCACTGATTGTGGGAAAAGTGAGACACTAACTCCACTGACAGTGGGGAAAAGTGACACACAAACTCCACTGACTGTGGGGAAAAGTGACAGAAAAAAGTGCACAGACTATGGGTAAAGTGACACACAAACTGCACCGACGGTGGGAAAAGTGAGACACAAACTGCACTGACCGTGGGGTAATGTAAAGTATAAACTGTGGTGAAAATGGGGTAAATTGATACAGAAATTCCACTGCCTCTGGGAAAACACGCAAATAAACTGCACTGACTCTGGGAAAAGTGACATACGAACTCCACTGACAGTGGGGTAAAGTGACACTCAAACTGCGCTGACTGTGGGGTAAGGTAAGGTATAGACTGTGGAGACTATGGGGTAAAGTGATACACAAACTGCACCGACTGTGGGGTAAAGCGACACACAAACTGCAGCGACTGTGTGGTAAAGTGACATACAAACTGCATCAACTGTGGGATAAAGTGACACACAAATTGCACAGACTGTGGGGTAAAGTAAAGTATAAACTGTGGTGACCATGGGTAAAGTGACACACAAACTGCACTGACTGTGGGTAAAGTGACACACAAACTGCACTGACTGTGGGAAAAGTGACACACAAACTGCACTGACTGTGGGTAAAGTGACACACAAACTGCACTGACTGTGGGAAAAGTGACACACAAACTACACTGATTGTGGGAAATTTGAGACAAAAACTGCACTGACCGTGGGGTAAAGTAAAGTATAAACTGTGGTGAAAATGGGGTAAACTGATACAGAAATTCCACTGACTCTGGGGAAAACACACACATAAACTGCACTGACTGTGGGAAAAGTGACACACAAACTGCACAGACTGTGAGGTAAAGCAAAGTATAAAACTGTGGTGACCGTGGGTAAACTAACACACAAATTCCCACTGACTCTGGGGAAAAGACACACACAAACTGCACTAACTTGGGAAAAGTGACACACAAACTGCACTGACCATGGGGTAAAGTGACACACAAACGGCACTGACTGTGGGGTAAAGTGACGCAATAAGTGCACTGACATTGAGGTAAAGTGACGCACAAACTTTACTGATTATGATGTAAAGTGACACACAAACTGCACTGACTGTGGGGTAAATCGACATACAAACTGCAGTGGTTCTGGGCTATAATGACACACAAACTGCACTGACTGTGGGGTAAAGTGAAGTACAAACTGTACTGACTGTGGTGTAAAGTGACACACAAACTGCACTGACTGTGGGGTAAAGTGGCACTCAAACTGCAGCGACTGGGATAAAGTGACACACAAACTGCATAGACTGTGGGGTAAAGTAACAAACAAACTGTACAAACTGTACTGACTGTGGGGAAAAGTGACACACAAACTGTACTGACAGTGGGAAAAGTGAGACACAAACTGCACTGACCGTGGGGTAAAGTAAAGTATAAACTGTGGGTGAAAATGGGGTAAACTGATACAGAAATTCCACTGACTCTGGGGAAAACACACACATAAACTGCACTGACTGTGGGAAATGTGATACACAAACTGCACTGACTGTGGGGAAAATTGACACTCAAACTGCAGCGACTGTGGGGTAAAGTGACATACAAACTGCATCAACTGTGGGTAAAGTAACACACAAACTGCAATGACTGTGGGAAAAGTGACACACAAACTGCAGCGACTGTGGGGTAAAGTGACATACAAACTGCATCAACTGTGGGGTAAAGTAACACACAAACTGCAATGACTGTGGGAAAAGTGACACACAAACTGCACTGACTGTGGGAAAAATGACACACAAACTGCAGTAAAGTAAAGTAAAGTAAAGTGCAGTAAAGTAAAGTATAAATTGTGGTGAAAATGGGCTAAATTGATACAGAATTTCCACTGACTCTGGGGAAAACACACACATAAACTGCACTGACTGTGGAAAAGTGACACAAAAACTTCA
>JANJGN010003375.1:0-46595 GCA_026770705.1 Isurus oxyrinchus
ACGTTTTATCTCCAGAACTCTCACTATTTTATCTTCCAAACTCTTGCTGTTTTATCGCTGAACTCTCACTGTTTTATCTCCTGAACACTCTCTGTTTAACCCCCTGAACACTCTCTGATTTATCTCCTGAGCTCTCGTTGTTTCATCCGCTGAACTCTCGTTGTTTTATCTCCTGAACTCTCTCTGTATCATCCCCTGAATTCTTGCTATTTTATCCCCTGAACTCTCACTGTTTTATCTCCTGACCACAATCTGTTTTATCCCCTGAACACTCTCCATGTTACCTCCTGAACCCTCCCTGTTTTATCCCCTGAACAAGCTCTGTTTCACTCATGAACTCTCTTTGTTTTATCTCCTGAATCTCCTCCTGTTTTATCTGCTGAACACTCTCTGTTTTATCCCCTGAACACTCTATGTTTTATCTCCCAAACACTTGTTTTTGCATCCCCTGAACTCTCATTGTTTTATCTCCTGAATTCTCTCTGTTTTATCCCTTGAATATCTTGCTGTTTAATCCCCTGAACTCTTGCCCTTTTATTCCCCGAACACTCGCATCTTTATCTCCTGAACTCACTCTGTTTTATCCACACAGCACTCTGTTTCATCCCCTGAAATATCGCTGTTTTATCCACTGAACTCTCACTGTTTTATCTGCTGAACTCTCACAGTTTTATCCCTAGAACTCTCACTTTTTTAGCCCCTGAATTCTTGCTGTTTGATCCCCTGAAATCTCGCTGCATTATCTCCTGAACTCTCTCTGTTTTGTCCTCTGAACACTCTGTTTTGTCTTGTAACCACACTCTGTTTTATCCCCTGAACACTCTCAATTTTACCTCCTGACCTCTCCCTGATATATCCCTTGAACATGTTCTCTTTTATCTCATGCACTCTCTCTGTTTTATCAGCTGAAATCTCACTGTTTTATCTCCTGAACACTTTTTTATACCCTGAATCTCTTGCTGTTTTATTTCCTGACCTCTCTCTGTATTATCTCCTGAAGTCTCGCTTTTTTGACTCCCAAACTCTTGCTGTTTTATCCCTGAACTCTCGTTGTTTTATCTCCTGAACACTCTCTGTTTTATCTCCCCAACTCTTGTTGTTTCATCCCCTGAACTCTCGCTGCTTTATCTCCTGAACTCTCACTGCTTTAACCCTTTAGTCTCCTGCTGTTTAATCCCCTGAACTCTTCCTGTTTTAACTCCTGAGCTCTTTCTGTTTTATCTCCTGAACTCTCGTTGCTTTATCCCTGAACACTCACTATTTTATAACCTCAATTCTTGCGGTTTCATTCCCTGAACTCTCGTTGTTTTATCCCTTGAACACTCTGATTTATCCCTTGCATTCTTGCTGTTTTATCTCCTGATCTCCCGCTATTTTATTTCCCAAAATCTTGCTGTTTTGTCCTTGAACTCTCACTGTTTTATCTCCTGAACATGCTCTGTTTTATCCCCGAACTCTTGATGTTTCATCCCCTGAACTCTCGTTGTTTTATCTCCTGAGCTCTCAATGTTTTATCTCCTGACCTTTCTGTTTTGTCCCATGAATTCTTGCTGTTTTATCCATTGAATTCTTGCTGTTTTATCCCCTGAATTCTTGCTATTTTATCCCCTGAACTCTCACTGCTTTATGTCCTGAACTCTCTCTGTTTTATCAACTCAGCACTTTGCTTTATCCACTGAAATCTCACTGAGTTATCCCCGACCCCTCATTGTTTTATCCCCTGAATTCTTGCTGTTTTATCCCAAGAATTTTTTCAAGTTTTATCTCCTGAACTCTCGCTGTTTTATCTCAGAATCTCTTGCTGTTTTATCCCCTGAACTCTCACGTTTTATCCCTGCAACTCTCACTGTTTTATTCCATGAATTCTTCCTGCTTTATCCCCTGAACTCTCGCTGTTTTATCTCCTGACCACACTCTGTTTTATCCCCTGAACACTCTCCATTTTAGCTCCTGAACTCTCCGTGTTTTTCCCCTGAACACTCTCTGTTTTATTTCATGAACTCTGTCTTTGTTGTCAGCTGATCTCTCACGGTTTTATCTCCTGAACACTCGGATTAATCCCTTGAATCTCTTGCTGTTTTACCTCCCGAGCTCTCTCTGTTTTATCTCCTGAACTCTCATTATTTTTACTCCCAAACTCTTGCTGCTTTATCCCTGAACTCTCTCTGTATTATCTCCTGAACACTCTCTGCTTTATCTCCTGAACACTCTCTGTTATATCCCCTGAATATCCTGCTGTTTCATCCCGTGAACATTTGCTGTTTTATCTCCTGAACTCTCTCTTTTTTTCCCCTGAATCTCCTGCTGTTTAATCCCTTGAACTCTTACTGTTGTATCACTTGAATTCTTGCTGTTTCAATCCCTGAACTCTCGTTGTTTATCCCTGAACACTCTGATTTATGCCCTGCATTCTTGCTGTTTTATCTCCTGAACTCTCGCTATTTTCTCTCCAAAACTCTCACTGTTATATCCCGGAACTCTCTCCTTATTATCAACTGAACACTCTCTGTTTTATCCCCTGAACACTCTCTCTTTTATTTCCCGAGCTCTTGTGGTTTCCACCCCTGAACCCTCGTTGTTTTATCTCCTGAACTCTCGCTGTTTTATCCCTTTAATCTCTTGCTGTTTAAACCCCTGAAATCTTGCTGTTTTATCTCCGGAGCTCTCTCTGTTTTATCTCCTAACCTTTCTATTTTATCCCCTGGTTTTTTGCTGTTTTATCCACTGAATTCTTGCTGTTTCATCCCCTGAATTCTTGCTATTTTATCCCCTGAACTCCCGCTGTTTTATCTCCTGACCACAAGCTGTTTTATCCCCGGAAAACTCTCCATGTTACCTCCTGAACGCTCCCTGTTTAATCCCCTGAACATGCTATGTTTTATCTCATGAACTCTCTTTGTTTTATCAGCTCTGTTTAATCTCCTGAACACTCTGAAATCTCGTTTTTTTATCTCTTGAACTCTGTCTGTTTTATCCCCTGCATCGCTTGCTCTTTAATCCCCTGAATTCTTGCTGTTTTATCTCCTGGGCTCTCTCTGTTTTATCTCCTGACCTTTCTATTTTAACCCCTGAATTCTTGCTGCTTTATCCCCTCAATTCTAACTGTTTTATCCCCTGAATTCCTGCCATTTTATCCCCTGAACTCTCACTGCTTTATATCCTGAACTCTCTCTGTTTTATCCACTGAAATCTCATTGTTTTATCTCCTGAACTCTCCCTGTTTTAACGCCTGAATCTCCTGCTGTTTAATCCCCTGAACTGTTGCTGTTTTATCTCCTGAGCTCTCTCTGTTTTATCTCCTCAACTCTCGCTGCTTTATCCCTGAACTCTCAGTATTATATCACCTCAATTCTTGCTGTTTCATTCCCTGAACTCTCGTTGTTTTATCCCCTGAACACTCTGATTTATCCACTGTAGTCTTGACGTTTTATCTCCAGAACTCTCACTATTTTATCTTCCAAACTCTTGCTGTTTTATCGCTGAACTCTCACTGTTTTATCTCCTGAACACTCTCTGTTTAACCCCCTGAACACTCTCTGATTTATCTCCTGAGCTCTCGTTGTTTCATCCGCTGAACTCTCGTTGTTTTATCTCCTGAACTCTCTCTGTATCATCCCCTGAATTCTTGCTATTTTATCCCCTGAACTCTCACTGTTTTATCTCCTGACCACAATCTGTTTTATCCCCTGAACACTCTCCATGTTACCTCCTGAACCCTCCCTGTTTTATCCCCTGAACAAGCTCTGTTTCACTCATGAACTCTCTTTGTTTTATCTCCTGAATCTCCTCCTGTTTTATCTGCTGAACACTCTCTGTTTTATCCCCTGAACACTCTATGTTTTATCTCCCAAACACTTGTTTTTGCATCCCCTGAACTCTCATTGTTTTATCTCCTGAACTCTCTCTGTTTTATCCCTTGAATGTCTTGCTGTTTAATCCCCTGAACTCTTGCCCTTTTATTCCCCGAACACTCGCATCTTTATCTCCTGAACTCACTCTGTTTTATCCACACAGCACTCTGTTTCATCCCCTGAAATATCGCTGTTTTATCCACTGAACTCTCACTGTTTTATCTGCTGAACTCTCACGGTTTTATCCCTGGAACTCTCACTTTTTTAGCCCCTGAATTCTTGCTGTTTGATCCCCTGAAATCTCGCTGCATTATCTCCTGAACTCTCTCTGTTTTGTCCTCTGAACACTCTGTTTTATCTCGTAACCACACTCTGTTTTATCCCCTGAACACTCTCAATTTTACCTCCTGACCTCTCCCTGATATATCCCTTGAACATGTTCTCTTTTATCTCATGCACTCTCTCTGTTTTATCAGCTGAAATCTCACTGTTTTATCTCCTGAACACTCTTTTTATACCCTGAATCTCTTGCTGTTTTATTTCCTGACCTCTCTCTGTATTATCTCCTGAAGGCTCGCTTTTTTGACTCCCAAACTCTTGCTGTTTTATCCCTGAACTTTCGTTGTTTTATCTCCTGAACACTCTGTTTCATCTCCCCAACTCTTGTTGTTTCATCCCCTGAACTCTCGGTGCTTTATCTCCTGAACTCTCACTGCTTTAACCCTTTAGTCTCCTGCTGTTTAATCCCTTGAATTCTTCCTGTTTTAACTCCTGAGCTCTTTCTGTTTTATCTCCTGAACTCTCGTTGCTTTATCCCTGAACACTCACTATTTTATAACCTCAATTCTTGCGGTTTCATTCCCTGAACTCTCGTTGTTTTATCCCTTGAACACTCTGATTTATCCCTTGCATTCTTGCTGTTTTATCTCCTGATCTCCCGCTATTTTATTTCCCAAAATCTTGCTGTTTTGTCCTTGAACTCTCACTGTTTTATCTCCTGAACATGCTCTGTTTTATCCCCGAACTCTTGATGTTTCATCCCCTGAACTCTCGTTGTTTTATCTCCTGAGCTCTCAATGTTTTATCTCCTGACCTTTCTGTTTTGTCCCATGAATTCTTGCTGTTTTATCCATTGAATTCTTGCTGTTTTATCCCCTGAATTCTTGCTATTTTATCCCCTGAACTCTCACTGCTTTATATCCTGAACTCTCTCTGTTTAATCCACACAGCACTCTCTGTGAGCCCCCGACCTCTCATTGTTTTCTCGCCTGAATTCTTGCTGTATTATCTGCTGAACTCTCGCTGATTTATCTACTGAACACTCTCTGTTTTGTCCCCTGAACACTCTGTTTTACCTCCTCACCACACTCTGTTTTATCCCCTGAACACACTCCATTTTACCTCCTGAACTCTCCCTGTTTTATCCCCTGAACACGCTCTGTTTTATCTCATGAACTCTCTCCATTGCATCAGCTGAACTCTCTCTGTATTATCTCCTGAACACTCTCTGCTTTATCTCCTGATCATTCTCTGTTTTATCTCTCAAACTCTTGTTGTTTCATCCCCTGAAATCTCATTGTTTTATCTCCTGAACTCTCCCTGTTTTAACGCCTGAATCTCCTGCTGTTTAATCCCCTGAACTGTTGCTGTTTTATCTCCTGAGCTCTCTCTGTTTTATCTCCTCAACTCTCGCTGCTTTATCCCTGAACTCTCAGTATTTTATCACCTCAATTCTTGCTGTTTCATTCCCTGAACTCTCGTTGTTTTATCCCCTGAACACTCTAATTTATCCACTGTAGTCTTGACGTTTTATCTCCAGAACTCTCACTATTTTATCTTCCAAACTCTTGCTGTTTTATCGCTGAACTCTCACTGTTTTATCTCCTGAACACTCTCTGTTTAACCCCCTGAACACTCTCTGATTTATCTCCTGAGCTCTCGTTGTTTCATCCGCTGAACTCTCGTTGTTTTATCTCCTGAACTCTCTCTGTATCATCCCCTGAATTCTTGCTATTTTATCCCCTGAACTCTCACTGTTTTATCTCCTGACCACAATCTGTTTTATCCCCTGAACACTCTCCATGTTACCTCCTGAACCCTCCCTGTTTTATCCCCTGAACAAGCTCTGTTTCACTCATGAACTCTCTTTGTTTTATCTCCTGAATCTCCTCCTGTTTTATCTGCTGAACACTCTCTGTTTTATCCCCTGAACACTCTATGTTTTTATCTCCCAAACACTTGTTTTTGCATCCCCTGAACTCTCATTGTTTTATCTCCTGAATTCTCTCTGTTTTATCCCTTGAATATCTTGCTGTTTAATCCCCTGAACTCTTGCCCTTTTATTCCCCGAACACTCGCATCTTTATCTCCTGAACTCACTCTGTTTTATCCACACAGCACTCTGTTTCATCCCCTGAAATATCGCTGTTTTATCCACTGAACTCTCACTGTTTTATCTGCTGAACTCTCACAGTTTTATCCCTAGAACTCTCACTTTTTTAGCCCCTGAATTCTTGCTGTTTGATCCCCTGAAATCTCGCTGCATTATCTCCTGAACTCTCTCTGTTTTGTCCTCTGAACACTCTGTTTTGTCTTGTAACCACACTCTGTTTTATCCCCTGAACACTCTCAATTTTACCTCCTGACCTCTCCCTGATATATCCCTTGAACATGTTCTCTTTTATCTCATGCACTCTCTCTGTTTTATCAGCTGAAATCTCACTGTTTTATCTCCTGAACACTTTTTTATACCCTGAATCTCTTGCTGTTTTATTTCCTGACCTCTCTCTGTATTATCTCCTGAAGTCTCGCTTTTTTGACTCCCAAACTCTTGCTGTTTTATCCCTGAACTCTCGTTGTTTTATCTCCTGAACACTCTCTGTTTTATCTCCCCAACTCTTGTTGTTTCATCCCCTGAACTCTCGCTGCTTTATCTCCTGAACTCTCACTGCTTTAACCCTTTAGTCTCCTGCTGTTTAATCCCCTGAACTCTTCCTGTTTTAACTCCTGAGCTCTTTCTGTTTTATCTCCTGAACTCTCGTTGCTTTATCCCTGAACACTCACTATTTTATAACCTCAATTCTTGCGGTTTCATTCCCTGAACTCTCGTTGTTTTATCCCTTGAACACTCTGATTTATCCCTTGCATTCTTGCTGTTTTATCTCCTGATCTCCCGCTATTTTATTTCCCAAATCTTGCTGTTTTGTCCTTGAACTCTCACTGTTTTATCTCCTGAACATGCTCTGTTTTATCCCCGAACTCTTGATGTTTCATCCCCTGAACTCTCGTTGTTTTATCTCCTGAGCTCTCAATGTTTTATCTCCTGACCTTTCTGTTTTGTCCCATGAATTCTTGCTGTTTTATCCATTGAATTCTTGCTGTTTTATCCCCTGAATTCTTGCTATTTTATCCCCTGAACTCTCACTGCTTTATGTCCTGAACTCTCTCTGTTTTATCAACTCAGCACTTTGCTTTATCCACTGAAATCTCACTGAGTTATCCCCGACCCCTCATTGTTTTATCCCCTGAATTCTTGCTGTTTTATCCCAAGAATTTTTTCAAGTTTTATCTCCTGAACTCTCGCTGTTTTATCTCAGAATCTCTTGCTGTTTTATCCCCTGAACTCTCACGTTTTATCCCTGCAACTCTCACTGTTTTATTCCATGAATTCTTCCTGCTTTATCCCCTGAACTCTCGCTGTTTTATCTCCTGACCACACTCTGTTTTATCCCCTGAACACTCTCCATTTTAGCTCCTGAACTCTCCGTGTTTTTCCCCTGAACACTCTCTGTTTTATTTCATGAACTCTGTCTTTGTTGTCAGCTGATCTCTCACGGTTTTATCTCCTGAACACTCGGATTAATCCCTTGAATCTCTTGCTGTTTTACCTCCCGAGCTCTCTCTGTTTTATCTCCTGAACTCTCATTATTTTTACTCCCAAACTCTTGCTGCTTTATCCCTGAACTCTCTCTGTATTATCTCCTGAACACTCTCTGCTTTATCTCCTGAACACTCTCTGTTATATCCCCTGAATATCCTGCTGTTTCATCCCGTGAACATTTGCTGTTTTATCTCCTGAACTCTCTCTTTTTTTCCCCTGAATCTCCTGCTGTTTAATCCCTTGAACTCTTACTGTTGTATCACTTGAATTCTTGCTGTTTCAATCCCTGAACTCTCGTTGTTTATCCCTGAACACTCTGATTTATGCCCTGCATTCTTGCTGTTTTATCTCCTGAACTCTCGCTATTTTCTCTCCAAAACTCTCACTGTTATATCCCGGAACTCTCTCCTTATTATCAACTGAACACTCTCTGTTTTATCCCCTGAACACTCTCTCTTTTATTTCCCGAGCTCTTGTGGTTTCCACCCCTGAACCCTCGTTGTTTTATCTCCTGAACTCTCGCTGTTTTATCCCTTTAATCTCTTGCTGTTTAAACCCCTGAAATCTTGCTGTTTTATCTCCGGAGCTCTCTCTGTTTTATCTCCTAACCTTTCTATTTTATCCCCTGGTTTTTTGCTGTTTTATCCACTGAATTCTTGCTGTTTCATCCCCTGAATTCTTGCTATTTTATCCCCTGAACTCCCGCTGTTTTATCTCCTGAGACCACAAGCTGTTTTATCCCCGGAAAACTCTCCATGTTACCTCCTGAACGCTCCCTGTTTAATCCCCTGAACATGCTATGTTTTATCTCATGAACTCTCTTTGTTTTATCAGCTCTGTTTAATCTCCTGAACACTCTGAAATCTCGTTTTTTTATCTCTTGAACTCTGTCTGTTTTATCCCCTGCATCGCTTGCTCTTTAATCCCCTGAATTCTTGCTGTTTTATCTCCTGGGCTCTCTCTGTTTTATCTCCTGACCTTTCTATTTTAACCCCTGAATTCTTGCTGCTTTATCCCTCAATTCTAACTGTTTTATCCCCTGAATTCCTGCCATTTTATCCCCTGAACTCTCACTGCTTTATATCCTGAACTCTCTCTGTTTTATCCACTGAAATCTCATTGTTTTATCTCCTGAACTCTCCCTGTTTTAACGCCTGAATCTCCTGCTGTTTAATCCCCTGAACTGTTGCTGTTTTATCTCCTGAGCTCTCTCTGTTTTATCTCCTCAACTCTCGCTGCTTTATCCCTGAACTCTCAGTATTATATCACCTCAATTCTTGCTGTTTCATTCCCTGAACTCTCGTTGTTTTATCCCCTGAACACTCTGATTTATCCACTGTAGTCTTGACGTTTTATCTCCAGAACTCTCACTATTTTATCTTCCAAACTCTTGCTGTTTTATCGCTGAACTCTCACTGTTTTATCTCCTGAACACTCTCTGTTTAACCCCCTGAACACTCTCTGATTTATCTCCTGAGCTCTCGTTGTTTCATCCGCTGAACTCTCGTTGTTTTATCTCCTGAACTCTCTCTGTATCATCCCCTGAATTCTTGCTATTTTATCCCCTGAACTCTCACTGTTTTATCTCCTGACCACAATCTGTTTTATCCCCTGAACACTCTCCATGTTACCTCCTGAACCCTCCCTGTTTTATCCCCTGAACAAGCTCTGTTTCACTCATGAACTCTCTTTGTTTTATCTCCTGAATCTCCTCCTGTTTTATCTGCTGAACACTCTCTGTTTTATCCCCTGAACACTCTATGTTTTATCTCCCAAACACTTGTTTTTGCATCCCCTGAACTCTCATTGTTTTATCTCCTGAACTCTCTCTGTTTTATCCCTTGAATGTCTTGCTGTTTAATCCCCTGAACTCTTGCCCTTTTATTCCCCGAACACTCGCATCTTTATCTCCTGAACTCACTCTGTTTTATCCACACAGCACTCTGTTTCATCCCCTGAAATATCGCTGTTTTATCCACTGAACTCTCACTGTTTTATCTGCTGAACTCTCACGGTTTTATCCCTGGAACTCTCACTTTTTTAGCCCCTGAATTCTTGCTGTTTGATCCCCTGAAATCTCGCTGCATTATCTCCTGAACTCTCTCTGTTTTGTCCTCTGAACACTCTGTTTTATCTCGTAACCACACTCTGTTTTATCCCCTGAACACTCTCAATTTTACCTCCTGACCTCTCCCTGATATATCCCTTGAACATGTTCTCTTTTATCTCATGCACTCTCTCTGTTTTATCAGCTGAAATCTCACTGTTTTATCTCCTGAACACTCTTTTTATACCCTGAATCTCTTGCTGTTTTATTTCCTGACCTCTCTCTGTATTATCTCCTGAAGGCTCGCTTTTTTGACTCCCAAACTCTTGCTGTTTTATCCCTGAACTTTCGTTGTTTTCTCTCCTGAACACTCTGTTTCATCTCCCCAACTCTTGTTGTTTCATCCCCTGAACTCTCGGTGCTTTATCTCCTGAACTCTCACTGCTTTAACCCTTTAGTCTCCTGCTGTTTAATCCCTTGAATTCTTCCTGTTTTAACTCCTGAGCTCTTTCTGTTTTATCTCCTGAACTCTCGTTGCTTTATCCCTGAACACTCACTATTTTATAACCTCAATTCTTGCGGTTTCATTCCCTGAACTCTCGTTGTTTTATCCCTTGAACACTCTGATTTATCCCTTGCATTCTTGCTGTTTTATCTCCTGATCTCCCGCTATTTTATTTCCCAAAATCTTGCTGTTTTGTCCTTGAACTCTCACTGTTTTATCTCCTGAACATGCTCTGTTTTATCCCCGAACTCTTGATGTTTCATCCCCTGAACTCTCGTTGTTTTATCTCCTGAGCTCTCAATGTTTTATCTCCTGACCTTTCTGTTTTGTCCCATGAATTCTTGCTGTTTTATCCATTGAATTCTTGCTGTTTTATCCCCTGAATTCTTGCTATTTTATCCCCTGAACTCTCACTGCTTTATATCCTGAACTCTCTCTGTTTAATCCACACAGCACTCTCTGTGAGCCCCCGACCTCTCATTGTTTTCTCGCCTGAATTCTTGCTGTATTATCTGCTGAACTCTCGCTGATTTATCTACTGAACACTCTCTGTTTTGTCCCCTGAACACTCTGTTTTACCTCCTCACCACACTCTGTTTTATCCCCTGAACACACTCCATTTTACCTCCTGAACTCTCCCTGTTTTATCCCCTGAACACGCTCTGTTTTATCTCATGAACTCTCTCCATTGCATCAGCTGAACTCTCTCTGTATTATCTCCTGAACACTCTCTGCTTTATCTCCTGATCATTCTCTGTTTTATCTCTCAAACTCTTGTTGTTTCATCCCCTGAAATCTCATTGTTTTATCTCCTGAACTCTCCCTGTTTTAACGCCTGAATCTCCTGCTGTTTAATCCCCTGAACTGTTGCTGTTTTATCTCCTGAGCTCTCTCTGTTTTATCTCCTCAACTCTCGCTGCTTTATCCCTGAACTCTCAGTATTTTATCACCTCAATTCTTGCTGTTTCATTCCCTGAACTCTCGTTGTTTTATCCCCTGAACACTCTAATTTATCCACTGTAGTCTTGACGTTTTATCTCCAGAACTCTCACTATTTTATCTTCCAAACTCTTGCTGTTTTATCGCTGAACTCTCACTGTTTTATCTCCTGAACACTCTCTGTTTAACCCCCTGAACACTCTCTGATTTATCTCCTGAGCTCTCGTTGTTTCATCCGCTGAACTCTCGTTGTTTTATCTCCTGAACTCTCTCTGTATCATCCCCTGAATTCTTGCTATTTTATCCCCTGAACTCTCACTGTTTTATCTCCTGACCACAATCTGTTTTATCCCCTGAACACTCTCCATGTTACCTCCTGAACCCTCCCTGTTTTATCCCCTGAACAAGCTCTGTTTCACTCATGAACTCTCTTTGTTTTATCTCCTGAATCTCCTCCTGTTTTATCTGCTGAACACTCTCTGTTTTATCCCCTGAACACTCTATGTTTTATCTCCCAAACACTTGTTTTTGCATCCCCTGAACTCTCATTGTTTTATCTCCTGAATTCTCTCTGTTTTATCCCTTGAATATCTTGCTGTTTAATCCCCTGAACTCTTGCCCTTTTATTCCCCGAACACTCGCATCTTTATCTCCTGAACTCACTCTGTTTTATCCACACAGCACTCTGTTTCATCCCCTGAAATATCGCTGTTTTATCCACTGAACTCTCACTGTTTTATCTGCTGAACTCTCACAGTTTTATCCCTAGAACTCTCACTTTTTTAGCCCCTGAATTCTTGCTGTTTGATCCCCTGAAATCTCGCTGCATTATCTCCTGAACTCTCTCTGTTTTGTCCTCTGAACACTCTGTTTTGTCTTGTAACCACACTCTGTTTTATCCCCTGAACACTCTCAATTTTACCTCCTGACCTCTCCCTGATATATCCCTTGAACATGTTCTCTTTTATCTCATGCACTCTCTCTGTTTTATCAGCTGAAATCTCACTGTTTTATCTCCTGAACACTTTTTTATACCCTGAATCTCTTGCTGTTTTATTTCCTGACCTCTCTCTGTATTATCTCCTGAAGTCTCGCTTTTTTGACTCCCAAACTCTTGCTGTTTTATCCCTGAACTCTCGTTGTTTTATCTCCTGAACACTCTCTGTTTTATCTCCCCAACTCTTGTTGTTTCATCCCCTGAACTCTCGCTGCTTTATCTCCTGAACTCTCACTGCTTTAACCCTTTAGTCTCCTGCTGTTTAATCCCCTGAACTCTTCCTGTTTTAACTCCTGAGCTCTTTCTGTTTTATCTCCTGAACTCTCGTTGCTTTATCCCTGAACACTCACTATTTTATAACCTCAATTCTTGCGGTTTCATTCCCTGAACTCTCGTTGTTTTATCCCTTGAACACTCTGATTTATCCCTTGCATTCTTGCTGTTTTATCTCCTGATCTCCCGCTATTTTATTTCCCAAAATCTTGCTGTTTTGTCCTTGAACTCTCACTGTTTTATCTCCTGAACATGCTCTGTTTTATCCCCGAACTCTTGATGTTTCATCCCCTGAACTCTCGTTGTTTTATCTCCTGAGCTCTCAATGTTTTATCTCCTGACCTTTCTGTTTTGTCCCATGAATTCTTGCTGTTTTATCCATTGAATTCTTGCTGTTTTATCCCCTGAATTCTTGCTATTTTATCCCCTGAACTCTCACTGCTTTATGTCCTGAACTCTCTCTGTTTTATCAACTCAGCACTTTGCTTTATCCACTGAAATCTCACTGAGTTATCCCCGACCCCTCATTGTTTTATCCCCTGAATTCTTGCTGTTTTATCCCAAGAATTTTTTCAAGTTTTATCTCCTGAACTCTCGCTGTTTTATCTCAGAATCTCTTGCTGTTTTATCCCCTGAACTCTCACGTTTTATCCCTGCAACTCTCACTGTTTTATTCCATGAATTCTTCCTGCTTTATCCCCTGAACTCTCGCTGTTTTATCTCCTGACCACACTCTGTTTTATCCCCTGAACACTCTCCATTTTAGCTCCTGAACTCTCCGTGTTTTTCCCCTGAACACTCTCTGTTTTATTTCATGAACTCTGTCTTTGTTGTCAGCTGATCTCTCACGGTTTTATCTCCTGAACACTCGGATTAATCCCTTGAATCTCTTGCTGTTTTACCTCCCGAGCTCTCTCTGTTTTATCTCCTGAACTCTCATTATTTTTACTCCCAAACTCTTGCTGCTTTATCCCTGAACTCTCTCTGTATTATCTCCTGAACACTCTCTGCTTTATCTCCTGAACACTCTCTGTTATATCCCCTGAATATCCTGCTGTTTCATCCCGTGAACATTTGCTGTTTTATCTCCTGAACTCTCTCTTTTTTTCCCCTGAATCTCCTGCTGTTTAATCCCTTGAACTCTTACTGTTGTATCACTTGAATTCTTGCTGTTTCAATCCCTGAACTCTCGTTGTTTATCCCTGAACACTCTGATTTATGCCCTGCATTCTTGCTGTTTTATCTCCTGAACTCTCGCTATTTTCTCTCCAAAACTCTCACTGTTATATCCCGGAACTCTCTCCTTATTATCAACTGAACACTCTCTGTTTTATCCCCTGAACACTCTCTCTTTTATTTCCCGAGCTCTTGTGGTTTCCACCCCTGAACCCTCGTTGTTTTATCTCCTGAACTCTCGCTGTTTTATCCCTTTAATCTCTTGCTGTTTAAACCCCTGAAATCTTGCTGTTTTATCTCCGGAGCTCTCTCTGTTTTATCTCCTAACCTTTCTATTTTATCCCCTGGTTTTTTGCTGTTTTATCCACTGAATTCTTGCTGTTTCATCCCCTGAATTCTTGCTATTTTATCCCCTGAACTCCCGCTGTTTTATCTCCTGACCACAAGCTGTTTTATCCCCGGAAAACTCTCCATGTTACCTCCTGAACGCTCCCTGTTTAATCCCCTGAACATGCTATGTTTTATCTCATGAACTCTCTTTGTTTTATCAGCTCTGTTTAATCTCCTGAACACTCTGAAATCTCGTTTTTTTATCTCTTGAACTCTGTCTGTTTTATCCCCTGCATCGCTTGCTCTTTAATCCCCTGAATTCTTGCTGTTTTATCTCCTGGGCTCTCTCTGTTTTATCTCCTGACCTTTCTATTTTAACCCCTGAATTCTTGCTGCTTTATCCCCTCAATTCTAACTGTTTTATCCCCTGAATTCCTGCCATTTTATCCCCTGAACTCTCACTGCTTTATATCCTGAACTCTCTCTGTTTTATCCACTGAAATCTCATTGTTTTATCTCCTGAACTCTCCCTGTTTTAACGCCTGAATCTCCTGCTGTTTAATCCCCTGAACTGTTGCTGTTTTATCTCCTGAGCTCTCTCTGTTTTATCTCCTCAACTCTCGCTGCTTTATCCCTGAACTCTCAGTATTATATCACCTCAATTCTTGCTGTTTCATTCCCTGAACTCTCGTTGTTTTATCCCCTGAACACTCTGATTTATCCACTGTAGTCTTGACGTTTTATCTCCAGAACTCTCACTATTTTATCTTCCAAACTCTTGCTGTTTTATCGCTGAACTCTCACTGTTTTATCTCCTGAACACTCTCTGTTTAACCCCCTGAACACTCTCTGATTTATCTCCTGAGCTCTCGTTGTTTCATCCGCTGAACTCTCGTTGTTTTATCTCCTGAACTCTCTCTGTATCATCCCCTGAATTCTTGCTATTTTATCCCCTGAACTCTCACTGTTTTATCTCCTGACCACAATCTGTTTTATCCCCTGAACACTCTCCATGTTACCTCCTGAACCCTCCCTGTTTTATCCCCTGAACAAGCTCTGTTTCACTCATGAACTCTCTTTGTTTTATCTCCTGAATCTCCTCCTGTTTTATCTGCTGAACACTCTCTGTTTTATCCCCTGAACACTCTATGTTTTATCTCCCAAACACTTGTTTTTGCATCCCCTGAACTCTCATTGTTTTATCTCCTGAATTCTCTCTGTTTTATCCCTTGAATATCTTGCTGTTTAATCCCCTGAACTCTTGCCCTTTTATTCCCCGAACACTCGCATCTTTATCTCCTGAACTCACTCTGTTTTATCCACACAGCACTCTGTTTCATCCCCTGAAATATCGCTGTTTTATCCACTGAACTCTCACTGTTTTATCTGCTGAACTCTCACAGTTTTATCCCTAGAACTCTCACTTTTTTAGCCCCTGAATTCTTGCTGTTTGATCCCCTGAAATCTCGCTGCATTATCTCCTGAACTCTCTCTGTTTTGTCCTCTGAACACTCTGTTTTGTCTTGTAACCACACTCTGTTTTATCCCCTGAACACTCTCAATTTTACCTCCTGACCTCTCCCTGATATATCCCTTGAACATGTTCTCTTTTATCTCATGCACTCTCTCTGTTTTATCAGCTGAAATCTCACTGTTTTATCTCCTGAACACTTTTTTATACCCTGAATCTCTTGCTGTTTTATTTCCTGACCTCTCTCTGTATTATCTCCTGAAGTCTCGCTTTTTTGACTCCCAAACTCTTGCTGTTTTATCCCTGAACTCTCGTTGTTTTATCTCCTGAACACTCTCTGTTTTATCTCCCCAACTCTTGTTGTTTCATCCCCTGAACTCTCGCTGCTTTATCTCCTGAACTCTCACTGCTTTAACCCTTTAGTCTCCTGCTGTTTAATCCCCTGAACTCTTCCTGTTTTAACTCCTGAGCTCTTTCTGTTTTATCTCCTGAACTCTCGTTGCTTTATCCCTGAACACTCACTATTTTATAACCTCAATTCTTGCGGTTTCATTCCCTGAACTCTCGTTGTTTTATCCCTTGAACACTCTGATTTATCCCTTGCATTCTTGCTGTTTTATCTCCTGATCTCCCGCTATTTTATTTCCCAAAATCTTGCTGTTTTGTCCTTGAACTCTCACTGTTTTATCTCCTGAACATGCTCTGTTTTATCCCCGAACTCTTGATGTTTCATCCCCTGAACTCTCGTTGTTTTATCTCCTGAGCTCTCAATGTTTTATCTCCTGACCTTTCTGTTTTGTCCCATGAATTCTTGCTGTTTTATCCATTGAATTCTTGCTGTTTTATCCCCTGAATTCTTGCTATTTTATCCCCTGAACTCTCACTGCTTTATGTCCTGAACTCTCTCTGTTTTATCAACTCAGCACTTTGCTTTATCCACTGAAATCTCACTGAGTTATCCCCGACCCCTCATTGTTTTATCCCCTGAATTCTTGCTGTTTTATCCCAAGAATTTTTTCAAGTTTTATCTCCTGAACTCTCGCTGTTTTATCTCAGAATCTCTTGCTGTTTTATCCCCTGAACTCTCACGTTTTATCCCTGCAACTCTCACTGTTTTATTCCATGAATTCTTCCTGCTTTATCCCCTGAACTCTCGCTGTTTTATCTCCTGACCACACTCTGTTTTATCCCCTGAACACTCTCCATTTTAGCTCCTGAACTCTCCGTGTTTTTCCCCTGAACACTCTCTGTTTTATTTCATGAACTCTGTCTTTGTTGTCAGCTGATCTCTCACGGTTTTATCTCCTGAACACTCGGATTAATCCCTTGAATCTCTTGCTGTTTTACCTCCCGAGCTCTCTCTGTTTTATCTCCTGAACTCTCATTATTTTTACTCCCAAACTCTTGCTGCTTTATCCCTGAACTCTCTCTGTATTATCTCCTGAACACTCTCTGCTTTATCTCCTGAACACTCTCTGTTATATCCCCTGAATATCCTGCTGTTTCATCCCGTGAACATTTGCTGTTTTATCTCCTGAACTCTCTCTTTTTTTCCCCTGAATCTCCTGCTGTTTAATCCCTTGAACTCTTACTGTTGTATCACTTGAATTCTTGCTGTTTCAATCCCTGAACTCTCGTTGTTTATCCCTGAACACTCTGATTTATGCCCTGCATTCTTGCTGTTTTATCTCCTGAACTCTCGCTATTTTCTCTCCAAAACTCTCACTGTTATATCCCGGAACTCTCTCCTTATTATCAACTGAACACTCTCTGTTTTATCCCCTGAACACTCTCTCTTTTATTTCCCGAGCTCTTGTGGTTTCCACCCCTGAACCCTCGTTGTTTTATCTCCTGAACTCTCGCTGTTTTATCCCTTTAATCTCTTGCTGTTTAAACCCCTGAAATCTTGCTGTTTTATCTCCGGAGCTCTCTCTGTTTTATCTCCTAACCTTTCTATTTTATCCCCTGGTTTTTTGCTGTTTTATCCACTGAATTCTTGCTGTTTCATCCCCTGAATTCTTGCTATTTTATCCCCTGAACTCCCGCTGTTTTATCTCCTGACCACAAGCTGTTTTATCCCCGGAAAACTCTCCATGTTACCTCCTGAACGCTCCCTGTTTAATCCCCTGAACATGCTATGTTTTATCTCATGAACTCTCTTTGTTTTATCAGCTCTGTTTAATCTCCTGAACACTCTGAAATCTCGTTTTTTTATCTCTTGAACTCTGTCTGTTTTATCCCCTGCATCGCTTGCTCTTTAATCCCCTGAATTCTTGCTGTTTTATCTCCTGGGCTCTCTCTGTTTTATCTCCTGACCTTTCTATTTTAACCCCTGAATTCTTGCTGCTTTATCCCCTCAATTCTAACTGTTTTATCCCCTGAATTCCTGCCATTTTATCCCCTGAACTCTCACTGCTTTATATCCTGAACTCTCTCTGTTTTATCCACTGAAATCTCATTGTTTTATCTCCTGAACTCTCCCTGTTTTAACGCCTGAATCTCCTGCTGTTTAATCCCCTGAACTGTTGCTGTTTTATCTCCTGAGCTCTCTCTGTTTTATCTCCTCAACTCTCGCTGCTTTATCCCTGAACTCTCAGTATTATATCACCTCAATTCTTGCTGTTTCATTCCCTGAACTCTCGTTGTTTTATCCCCTGAACACTCTGATTTATCCACTGTAGTCTTGACGTTTTATCTCCAGAACTCTCACTATTTTATCTTCCAAACTCTTGCTGTTTTATCGCTGAACTCTCACTGTTTTATCTCCTGAACACTCTCTGTTTAACCCCCTGAACACTCTCTGATTTATCTCCTGAGCTCTCGTTGTTTCATCCGCTGAACTCTCGTTGTTTTATCTCCTGAACTCTCTCTGTATCATCCCCTGAATTCTTGCTATTTTATCCCCTGAACTCTCACTGTTTTATCTCCTGACCACAATCTGTTTTATCCCCTGAACACTCTCCATGTTACCTCCTGAACCCTCCCTGTTTTATCCCCTGAACAAGCTCTGTTTCACTCATGAACTCTCTTTGTTTTATCTCCTGAATCTCCTCCTGTTTTATCTGCTGAACACTCTCTGTTTTATCCCCTGAACACTCTATGTTTTATCTCCCAAACACTTGTTTTTGCATCCCCTGAACTCTCATTGTTTTATCTCCTGAACTCTCTCTGTTTTATCCCTTGAATGTCTTGCTGTTTAATCCCCTGAACTCTTGCCCTTTTATTCCCCGAACACTCGCATCTTTATCTCCTGAACTCACTCTGTTTTATCCACACAGCACTCTGTTTCATCCCCTGAAATATCGCTGTTTTATCCACTGAACTCTCACTGTTTTATCTGCTGAACTCTCACGGTTTTATCCCTGGAACTCTCACTTTTTTAGCCCCTGAATTCTTGCTGTTTGATCCCCTGAAATCTCGCTGCATTATCTCCTGAACTCTCTCTGTTTTGTCCTCTGAACACTCTGTTTTATCTCGTAACCACACTCTGTTTTATCCCCTGAACACTCTCAATTTTACCTCCTGACCTCTCCCTGATATATCCCTTGAACATGTTCTCTTTTATCTCATGCACTCTCTCTGTTTTATCAGCTGAAATCTCACTGTTTTATCTCCTGAACACTCTTTTTATACCCTGAATCTCTTGCTGTTTTATTTCCTGACCTCTCTCTGTATTATCTCCTGAAGGCTCGCTTTTTTGACTCCCAAACTCTTGCTGTTTTATCCCTGAACTTTCGTTGTTTTATCTCCTGAACACTCTGTTTCATCTCCCCAACTCTTGTTGTTTCATCCCCTGAACTCTCGGTGCTTTATCTCCTGAACTCTCACTGCTTTAACCCTTTAGTCTCCTGCTGTTTAATCCCTTGAATTCTTCCTGTTTTAACTCCTGAGCTCTTTCTGTTTTATCTCCTGAACTCTCGTTGCTTTATCCCTGAACACTCACTATTTTATAACCTCAATTCTTGCGGTTTCATTCCCTGAACTCTCGTTGTTTTATCCCTTGAACACTCTGATTTATCCCTTGCATTCTTGCTGTTTTATCTCCTGATCTCCCGCTATTTTATTTCCCAAAATCTTGCTGTTTTGTCCTTGAACTCTCACTGTTTTATCTCCTGAACATGCTCTGTTTTATCCCCGAACTCTTGATGTTTCATCCCCTGAACTCTCGTTGTTTTATCTCCTGAGCTCTCAATGTTTTATCTCCTGACCTTTCTGTTTTGTCCCATGAATTCTTGCTGTTTTATCCATTGAATTCTTGCTGTTTTATCCCCTGAATTCTTGCTATTTTATCCCCTGAACTCTCACTGCTTTATATCCTGAACTCTCTCTGTTTAATCCACACAGCACTCTCTGTGAGCCCCCGACCTCTCATTGTTTTCTCGCCTGAATTCTTGCTGTATTATCTGCTGAACTCTCGCTGATTTATCTACTGAACACTCTCTGTTTTGTCCCCTGAACACTCTGTTTTACCTCCTCACCACACTCTGTTTTATCCCCTGAACACACTCCATTTTACCTCCTGAACTCTCCCTGTTTTATCCCCTGAACACGCTCTGTTTTATCTCATGAACTCTCTCCATTGCATCAGCTGAACTCTCTCTGTATTATCTCCTGAACACTCTCTGCTTTATCTCCTGATCATTCTCTGTTTTATCTCTCAAACTCTTGTTGTTTCATCCCCTGAAATCTCATTGTTTTATCTCCTGAACTCTCCCTGTTTTAACGCCTGAATCTCCTGCTGTTTAATCCCCTGAACTGTTGCTGTTTTATCTCCTGAGCTCTCTCTGTTTTATCTCCTCAACTCTCGCTGCTTTATCCCTGAACTCTCAGTATTTTATCACCTCAATTCTTGCTGTTTCATTCCCTGAACTCTCGTTGTTTTATCCCCTGAACACTCTAATTTATCCACTGTAGTCTTGACGTTTTATCTCCAGAACTCTCACTATTTTATCTTCCAAACTCTTGCTGTTTTATCGCTGAACTCTCACTGTTTTATCTCCTGAACACTCTCTGTTTAACCCCCTGAACACTCTCTGATTTATCTCCTGAGCTCTCGTTGTTTCATCCGCTGAACTCTCGTTGTTTTATCTCCTGAACTCTCTCTGTATCATCCCCTGAATTCTTGCTATTTTATCCCCTGAACTCTCACTGTTTTATCTCCTGACCACAATCTGTTTTATCCCCTGAACACTCTCCATGTTACCTCCTGAACCCTCCCTGTTTTATCCCCTGAACAAGCTCTGTTTCACTCATGAACTCTCTTTGTTTTATCTCCTGAATCTCCTCCTGTTTTATCTGCTGAACACTCTCTGTTTTATCCCCTGAACACTCTATGTTTTATCTCCCAAACACTTGTTTTTGCATCCCCTGAACTCTCATTGTTTTATCTCCTGAATTCTCTCTGTTTTATCCCTTGAATATCTTGCTGTTTAATCCCCTGAACTCTTGCCCTTTTATTCCCCGAACACTCGCATCTTTATCTCCTGAACTCACTCTGTTTTATCCACACAGCACTCTGTTTCATCCCCTGAAATATCGCTGTTTTATCCACTGAACTCTCACTGTTTTATCTGCTGAACTCTCACAGTTTTATCCCTAGAACTCTCACTTTTTTAGCCCCTGAATTCTTGCTGTTTGATCCCCTGAAATCTCGCTGCATTATCTCCTGAACTCTCTCTGTTTTGTCCTCTGAACACTCTGTTTTGTCTTGTAACCACACTCTGTTTTATCCCCTGAACACTCTCAATTTTACCTCCTGACCTCTCCCTGATATATCCCTTGAACATGTTCTCTTTTATCTCATGCACTCTCTCTGTTTTATCAGCTGAAATCTCACTGTTTTATCTCCTGAACACTTTTTTATACCCTGAATCTCTTGCTGTTTTATTTCCTGACCTCTCTCTGTATTATCTCCTGAAGTCTCGCTTTTTTGACTCCCAAACTCTTGCTGTTTTATCCCTGAACTCTCGTTGTTTTATCTCCTGAACACTCTCTGTTTTATCTCCCCAACTCTTGTTGTTTCATCCCCTGAACTCTCGCTGCTTTATCTCCTGAACTCTCACTGCTTTAACCCTTTAGTCTCCTGCTGTTTAATCCCCTGAACTCTTCCTGTTTTAACTCCTGAGCTCTTTCTGTTTTATCTCCTGAACTCTCGTTGCTTTATCCCTGAACACTCACTATTTTATAACCTCAATTCTTGCGGTTTCATTCCCTGAACTCTCGTTGTTTTATCCCTTGAACACTCTGATTTATCCCTTGCATTCTTGCTGTTTTATCTCCTGATCTCCCGCTATTTTATTTCCCAAAATCTTGCTGTTTTGTCCTTGAACTCTCACTGTTTTATCTCCTGAACATGCTCTGTTTTATCCCCGAACTCTTGATGTTTCATCCCCTGAACTCTCGTTGTTTTATCTCCTGAGCTCTCAATGTTTTATCTCCTGACCTTTCTGTTTTGTCCCATGAATTCTTGCTGTTTTATCCATTGAATTCTTGCTGTTTTATCCCCTGAATTCTTGCTATTTTATCCCCTGAACTCTCACTGCTTTATGTCCTGAACTCTCTCTGTTTTATCAACTCAGCACTTTGCTTTATCCACTGAAATCTCACTGAGTTATCCCCGACCCCTCATTGTTTTATCCCCTGAATTCTTGCTGTTTTATCCCAAGAATTTTTTCAAGTTTTATCTCCTGAACTCTCGCTGTTTTATCTCAGAATCTCTTGCTGTTTTATCCCCTGAACTCTCACGTTTTATCCCTGCAACTCTCACTGTTTTATTCCATGAATTCTTCCTGCTTTATCCCCTGAACTCTCGCTGTTTTATCTCCTGACCACACTCTGTTTTATCCCCTGAACACTCTCCATTTTAGCTCCTGAACTCTCCGTGTTTTTCCCCTGAACACTCTCTGTTTTATTTCATGAACTCTGTCTTTGTTGTCAGCTGATCTCTCACGGTTTTATCTCCTGAACACTCGGATTAATCCCTTGAATCTCTTGCTGTTTTACCTCCCGAGCTCTCTCTGTTTTATCTCCTGAACTCTCATTATTTTTACTCCCAAACTCTTGCTGCTTTATCCCTGAACTCTCTCTGTATTATCTCCTGAACACTCTCTGCTTTATCTCCTGAACACTCTCTGTTATATCCCCTGAATATCCTGCTGTTTCATCCCGTGAACATTTGCTGTTTTATCTCCTGAACTCTCTCTTTTTTTCCCCTGAATCTCCTGCTGTTTAATCCCTTGAACTCTTACTGTTGTATCACTTGAATTCTTGCTGTTTCAATCCCTGAACTCTCGTTGTTTATCCCTGAACACTCTGATTTATGCCCTGCATTCTTGCTGTTTTATCTCCTGAACTCTCGCTATTTTCTCTCCAAAACTCTCACTGTTATATCCCGGAACTCTCTCCTTATTATCAACTGAACACTCTCTGTTTTATCCCCTGAACACTCTCTCTTTTATTTCCCGAGCTCTTGTGGTTTCCACCCCTGAACCCTCGTTGTTTTATCTCCTGAACTCTCGCTGTTTTATCCCTTTAATCTCTTGCTGTTTAAACCCCTGAAATCTTGCTGTTTTATCTCCGGAGCTCTCTCTGTTTTATCTCCTAACCTTTCTATTTTATCCCCTGGTTTTTTGCTGTTTTATCCACTGAATTCTTGCTGTTTCATCCCCTGAATTCTTGCTATTTTATCCCCTGAACTCCCGCTGTTTTATCTCCTGACCACAAGCTGTTTTATCCCCGGAAAACTCTCCATGTTACCTCCTGAACGCTCCCTGTTTAATCCCCTGAACATGCTATGTTTTATCTCATGAACTCTCTTTGTTTTATCAGCTCTGTTTAATCTCCTGAACACTCTGAAATCTCGTTTTTTTATCTCTTGAACTCTGTCTGTTTTATCCCCTGCATCGCTTGCTCTTTAATCCCCTGAATTCTTGCTGTTTTATCTCCTGGGCTCTCTCTGTTTTATCTCCTGACCTTTCTATTTTAACCCCTGAATTCTTGCTGCTTTATCCCCTCAATTCTAACTGTTTTATCCCCTGAATTCCTGCCATTTTATCCCCTGAACTCTCACTGCTTTATATCCTGAACTCTCTCTGTTTTATCCACTGAAATCTCATTGTTTTATCTCCTGAACTCTCCCTGTTTTAACGCCTGAATCTCCTGCTGTTTAATCCCCTGAACTGTTGCTGTTTTATCTCCTGAGCTCTCTCTGTTTTATCTCCTCAACTCTCGCTGCTTTATCCCTGAACTCTCAGTATTATATCACCTCAATTCTTGCTGTTTCATTCCCTGAACTCTCGTTGTTTTATCCCCTGAACACTCTGATTTATCCACTGTAGTCTTGACGTTTTATCTCCAGAACTCTCACTATTTTATCTTCCAAACTCTTGCTGTTTTATCGCTGAACTCTCACTGTTTTATCTCCTGAACACTCTCTGTTTAACCCCCTGAACACTCTCTGATTTATCTCCTGAGCTCTCGTTGTTTCATCCGCTGAACTCTCGTTGTTTTATCTCCTGAACTCTCTCTGTATCATCCCCTGAATTCTTGCTATTTTATCCCCTGAACTCTCACTGTTTTATCTCCTGACCACAATCTGTTTTATCCCCTGAACACTCTCCATGTTACCTCCTGAACCCTCCCTGTTTTATCCCCTGAACAAGCTCTGTTTCACTCATGAACTCTCTTTGTTTTATCTCCTGAATCTCCTCCTGTTTTATCTGCTGAACACTCTCTGTTTTATCCCCTGAACACTCTATGTTTTATCTCCCAAACACTTGTTTTTGCATCCCCTGAACTCTCATTGTTTTATCTCCTGAACTCTCTCTGTTTTATCCCTTGAATGTCTTGCTGTTTAATCCCCTGAACTCTTGCCCTTTTATTCCCCGAACACTCGCATCTTTATCTCCTGAACTCACTCTGTTTTATCCACACAGCACTCTGTTTCATCCCCTGAAATATCGCTGTTTTATCCACTGAACTCTCACTGTTTTATCTGCTGAACTCTCACGGTTTTATCCCTGGAACTCTCACTTTTTTAGCCCCTGAATTCTTGCTGTTTGATCCCCTGAAATCTCGCTGCATTATCTCCTGAACTCTCTCTGTTTTGTCCTCTGAACACTCTGTTTTATCTCGTAACCACACTCTGTTTTATCCCCTGAACACTCTCAATTTTACCTCCTGACCTCTCCCTGATATATCCCTTGAACATGTTCTCTTTTATCTCATGCACTCTCTCTGTTTTATCAGCTGAAATCTCACTGTTTTATCTCCTGAACACTCTTTTTATACCCTGAATCTCTTGCTGTTTTATTTCCTGACCTCTCTCTGTATTATCTCCTGAAGGCTCGCTTTTTTGACTCCCAAACTCTTGCTGTTTTATCCCTGAACTTTCGTTGTTTTATCTCCTGAACACTCTGTTTCATCTCCCCAACTCTTGTTGTTTCATCCCCTGAACTCTCGGTGCTTTATCTCCTGAACTCTCACTGCTTTAACCCTTTAGTCTCCTGCTGTTTAATCCCTTGAATTCTTCCTGTTTTAACTCCTGAGCTCTTTCTGTTTTATCTCCTGAACTCTCGTTGCTTTATCCCTGAACACTCACTATTTTATAACCTCAATTCTTGCGGTTTCATTCCCTGAACTCTCGTTGTTTTATCCCTTGAACACTCTGATTTATCCCTTGCATTCTTGCTGTTTTATCTCCTGATCTCCCGCTATTTTATTTCCCAAAATCTTGCTGTTTTGTCCTTGAACTCTCACTGTTTTATCTCCTGAACATGCTCTGTTTTATCCCCGAACTCTTGATGTTTCATCCCCTGAACTCTCGTTGTTTTATCTCCTGAGCTCTCAATGTTTTATCTCCTGACCTTTCTGTTTTGTCCCATGAATTCTTGCTGTTTTATCCATTGAATTCTTGCTGTTTTATCCCCTGAATTCTTGCTATTTTATCCCCTGAACTCTCACTGCTTTATATCCTGAACTCTCTCTGTTTAATCCACACAGCACTCTCTGTGAGCCCCCGACCTCTCATTGTTTTCTCGCCTGAATTCTTGCTGTATTATCTGCTGAACTCTCGCTGATTTATCTACTGAACACTCTCTGTTTTGTCCCCTGAACACTCTGTTTTACCTCCTCACCACACTCTGTTTTATCCCCTGAACACACTCCATTTTACCTCCTGAACTCTCCCTGTTTTATCCCCTGAACACGCTCTGTTTTATCTCATGAACTCTCTCCATTGCATCAGCTGAACTCTCTCTGTATTATCTCCTGAACACTCTCTGCTTTATCTCCTGATCATTCTCTGTTTTATCTCTCAAACTCTTGTTGTTTCATCCCCTGAAATCTCATTGTTTTATCTCCTGAACTCTCCCTGTTTTAACGCCTGAATCTCCTGCTGTTTAATCCCCTGAACTGTTGCTGTTTTATCTCCTGAGCTCTCTCTGTTTTATCTCCTCAACTCTCGCTGCTTTATCCCTGAACTCTCAGTATTTTATCACCTCAATTCTTGCTGTTTCATTCCCTGAACTCTCGTTGTTTTATCCCCTGAACACTCTAATTTATCCACTGTAGTCTTGACGTTTTATCTCCAGAACTCTCACTATTTTATCTTCCAAACTCTTGCTGTTTTATCGCTGAACTCTCACTGTTTTATCTCCTGAACACTCTCTGTTTAACCCCCTGAACACTCTCTGATTTATCTCCTGAGCTCTCGTTGTTTCATCCGCTGAACTCTCGTTGTTTTATCTCCTGAACTCTCTCTGTATCATCCCCTGAATTCTTGCTATTTTATCCCCTGAACTCTCACTGTTTTATCTCCTGACCACAATCTGTTTTATCCCCTGAACACTCTCCATGTTACCTCCTGAACCCTCCCTGTTTTATCCCCTGAACAAGCTCTGTTTCACTCATGAACTCTCTTTGTTTTATCTCCTGAATCTCCTCCTGTTTTATCTGCTGAACACTCTCTGTTTTATCCCCTGAACACTCTATGTTTTATCTCCCAAACACTTGTTTTTGCATCCCCTGAACTCTCATTGTTTTATCTCCTGAATTCTCTCTGTTTTATCCCTTGAATATCTTGCTGTTTAATCCCCTGAACTCTTGCCCTTTTATTCCCCGAACACTCGCATCTTTATCTCCTGAACTCACTCTGTTTTATCCACACAGCACTCTGTTTCATCCCCTGAAATATCGCTGTTTTATCCACTGAACTCTCACTGTTTTATCTGCTGAACTCTCACAGTTTTATCCCTAGAACTCTCACTTTTTTAGCCCATGAATTCTTGCTGTTTGATCCCCTGAAATCTCGCTGCATTATCTCCTGAACTCTCTCTGTTTTGTCCTCTGAACACTCTGTTTTGTCTTGTAACCACACTCTGTTTTATCCCCTGAACACTCTCAATTTTACCTCCTGACCTCTCCCTGATATATCCCTTGAACATGTTCTCTTTTATCTCATGCACTCTCTCTGTTTTATCAGCTGAAATCTCACTGTTTTATCTCCTGAACACTTTTTTATACCCTGAATCTCTTGCTGTTTTATTTCCTGACCTCTCTCTGTATTATCTCCTGAAGTCTCGCTTTTTTGACTCCCAAACTCTTGCTGTTTTATCCCTGAACTCTCGTTGTTTTATCTCCTGAACACTCTCTGTTTTATCTCCCCAACTCTTGTTGTTTCATCCCCTGAACTCTCGCTGCTTTATCTCCTGAACTCTCACTGCTTTAACCCTTTAGTCTCCTGCTGTTTAATCCCCTGAACTCTTCCTGTTTTAACTCCTGAGCTCTTTCTGTTTTATCTCCTGAACTCTCGTTGCTTTATCCCTGAACACTCACTATTTTATAACCTCAATTCTTGCGGTTTCATTCCCTGAACTCTCGTTGTTTTATCCCTTGAACACTCTGATTTATCCCTTGCATTCTTGCTGTTTTATCTCCTGATCTCCCGCTATTTTATTTCCCAAAATCTTGCTGTTTTGTCCTTGAACTCTCACTGTTTTATCTCCTGAACATGCTCTGTTTTATCCCCGAACTCTTGATGTTTCATCCCCTGAACTCTCGTTGTTTTATCTCCTGAGCTCTCAATGTTTTATCTCCTGACCTTTCTGTTTTGTCCCATGAATTCTTGCTGTTTTATCCATTGAATTCTTGCTGTTTTATCCCCTGAATTCTTGCTATTTTATCCCCTGAACTCTCACTGCTTTATGTCCTGAACTCTCTCTGTTTTATCAACTCAGCACTTTGCTTTATCCACTGAAATCTCACTGAGTTATCCCCGACCCCTCATTGTTTTATCCCCTGAATTCTTGCTGTTTTATCCCAAGAATTTTTTCAAGTTTTATCTCCTGAACTCTCGCTGTTTTATCTCAGAATCTCTTGCTGTTTTATCCCCTGAACTCTCACGTTTTATCCCTGCAACTCTCACTGTTTTATTCCATGAATTCTTCCTGCTTTATCCCCTGAACTCTCGCTGTTTTATCTCCTGACCACACTCTGTTTTATCCCCTGAACACTCTCCATTTTAGCTCCTGAACTCTCCGTTTTTTTCCCCTGAACACTCTCTGTTTTATTTCATGAACTCTGTCTTTGTTGTCAGCTGATCTCTCACTGTTTTATCTCCTGAACACTCTGATTCATCCCTTGAATCTCTTGCTGTTTTACCTCCCGAGCTCTCTCTGTTTTATCTCCTGAACTCTCGTTATTTTAACTCCCAAACTCTTGCTGCTTTATCCCTGAACTCTCTCTGTATTATCTCCTGAACACTCTCTGCTTTATCTCCTGAACACTCTCTGTTATATCCCCTGAATATCCTGCTGTTTCATCCCGTGAACACTTGCTGTTTTATCTCCTGAACTCTCTTTTTTCCCCTGAATCTCCTGCTGTTTAATCCCTTGAACTCTTACTGTTTTATCACCTGAATTCTTGCTGCTTCAATCCCTGAACTCTTGTTGTTTATCCCTAAACACTCTGATTTATCCCCTGCATTCTTGCTGTTTTATCTCCTGAACTCTCACTATTTTCTCTCCAAAACTCTCACTGTTATATCCCGGAACTCTCTCCTTATTATCAACTGAACACTCTCCATCTTATCCCCTGAACACTCTCTCTTTTATTTCCCGAGCTCTTGTGGTTTCCTCCCCGAACCCTCTTTGTTTTATCTCCTGAACTCTCGCTGTTTTATCCCCTTAATCTCTTGCTGTTTAATCCCCTGAAATCTTGCTGTTTTATCTCCCGAGCTATCTCTGTTTTATCTCCTAACCTTTCTATTTTATCCCCTGGTTTTTTGCTGTTTTATCCACTGAATTCTTGCTGTTTCATCCCCTGAATTCTTGCTATTTTATCCCCTGAACTCTCGCTGTTTTATCTCCTGACCACAATCTGTTTCATCCCCTGAAAACTCTCCATGTTACCTCCTGAATGCTCCCTGTTTAATCCCCTGAACATGCTATGTTTTATCTCATGAACTCTCTTTGTTTTATCAGCTCTGTTTAATCTCCTGAACACTCTGTTTTTCCTCCTGAATTTTGTGCTGTTTTATCTGAACACTCTGCGTTTTATCCCCTGAACACTCTCTGTTTTATCAAACAAACACTTGTTGTTGCATCCCCTGAACTCTCGTTGTTTTATCTCTTCAACTCTCTCTATTTTATCCCCTGCATCGCTTGCTCTTTAATCCCCTGAATTCATGCTGTTTTATCTCCTGGGCTCTCTCTGTTTTATCTCCTGACCTTTCTATTTTAACCCCTGAATTCTTGCGGCTTTATCCCTTCAATTCTAGCTGTTTTATCCCCTGAATTCCTGCCATTTTATCCCCTGAACTCTCATTGCTTTATATCCTGAACACTCGCTGTTTTATCCACTGAAATCTCGCTGATTTAGCCACTGACCACTCATTGTTTTATCCCCTGAATTCCTGCTGTTTCATCCCCTGAAATATCATTGTTTTATCTCCTGAACTCTCCCTGTTTTAACGCCTGAATCTCCTGCTGTTTAATCCCCTGAACTGTTGCTGTTTTATCTCCTGAGCTCTCTCTGTTTTATCTCCTCAACTCTCGCTGCTTTATCCCTGAACTCTCAGTATTATATCACCTCAATTCTTGCTGTTTCATTCCCTGAACTCTCGTTGTTTTATCCCCTGAACACTCTGATTTATCCACTGTAGTCTTGACGTTTTATCTCCAGAACTCTCACTATTTTATCTTCCAAACTCTTGCTGTTTTACCGCTGAACTCTAACTGTTATATCTCCTGAACACTCTCTGTTTAACCCCCTGAACACTCTCTGATTTATCTCCTGAGCTCTCGTTGTTTCATCCGCTGAACTCTCGTTGTTTTATCTCCTGAACTCTCTCTGTTTCCTGCCCTACATTTCTTGCTATTTTATCCCCTGAACTCTCACTGTTTTATCTCCTGACCACAATCTGTTTTATTCCCTGAACACTCTCCATGTTACCTCCTGAACGCTCCCTCTTTTATCCCCTGAACAAGCTCTGTTTCACTCATGAACTCTCTCTGTTTTATCTCCTGAATCTCCTCCTGTTTTATCTCGTAACCACACTCTGTTTTATCCCCTGAACACTCTCAATTTTACCTCCTGACCTCTCCCTGATATATCCCTTGAACATGTTCTCTTTTATCTCATGCACTCTCTCTGTTTTATCAGCTGAAATCTCACTGTTTTATCTCCTGAACACTCTTTTTATACCCTGAATCTCTTGCTGTTTTATTTCCTGACCTCTCTCTGTATTATCTCCTGAAGGCTCGCTTTTTTGACTCCCAAACTCTTGCTGTTTTATCCCTGAACTTTCGTTGTTTTATCTCCTGAACACTCTGTTTCATCTCCCCAACTCTTGTTGTTTCATCCCCTGAACTCTCGGTGCTTTATCTCCTGAACTCTCACTGCTTTAACCCTTTAGTCTCCTGCTGTTTAATCCCTTGAATTCTTCCTGTTTTAACTCCTGAGCTCTTTCTGTTTTATCTCCTGAACTCTCGTTGCTTTATCCCTGAACACTCACTATTTTATAACCTCAATTCTTGCGGTTTCATTCCCTGAACTCTCGTTGTTTTATCCCTTGAACACTCTGATTTATCCCTTGCATTCTTGCTGTTTTATCTCCTGATCTCCCGCTATTTTATTTCCCAAAATCTTGCTGTTTTGTCCTTGAACTCTCACTGTTTTATCTCCTGAACATGCTCTGTTTTATCCCCGAACTCTTGATGTTTCATCCCCTGAACTCTCGTTGTTTTATCTCCTGAGCTCTCAATGTTTTATCTCCTGACCTTTCTGTTTTGTCCCATGAATTCTTGCTGTTTTATCCATTGAATTCTTGCTGTTTTATCCCCTGAATTCTTGCTATTTTATCCCCTGAACTCTCACTGCTTTATATCCTGAACTCTCTCTGTTTAATCCACACAGCACTCTCTGTGAGCCCCCGACCTCTCATTGTTTTCTCGCCTGAATTCTTGCTGTATTATCTGCTGAACTCTCGCTGATTTATCTACTGAACACTCTCTGTTTTGTCCCCTGAACACTCTGTTTTACCTCCTCACCACACTCTGTTTTATCCCCTGAACACACTCCATTTTACCTCCTGAACTCTCCCTGTTTTATCCCCTGAACACGCTCTGTTTTATCTCATGAACTCTCTCCATTGCATCAGCTGAACTCTCTCTGTATTATCTCCTGAACACTCTCTGCTTTATCTCCTGATCATTCTCTGTTTTATCTCTCAAACTCTTGTTGTTTCATCCCCTGAAATCTCATTTTTTTATCTCCTGAACTCTCCCTGTTTTAACGCCTGAATCTCCTGCTGTTTAATCCCCTGAACTGTTGCTGTTTTATCTCCTGAGCTCTCTCTGTTTTATCTCCTCAACTCTCGCTGCTTTATCCCTGAACTCTCAGTATTTTATCACCTCAATTCTTGCTGTTTCATTCCCTGAACTCTCGTTGTTTTATCCCCTGAACACTCTAATTTATCCACTGTAGTCTTGACGTTTTATCTCCAGAACTCTCACTATTTTATCTTCCAAACTCTTGCTGTTTTATCGCTGAACTCTCACTGTTTTATCTCCTGAACACTCTCTGTTTAACCCCCTGAACACTCTCTGATTTATCTCCTGAGCTCTCGTTGTTTCATCCGCTGAACTCTCGTTGTTTTATCTCCTGAACTCTCTCTGTATCATCCCCTGAATTCTTGCTATTTTATCCCCTGAACTCTCACTGTTTTATCTCCTGACCACAATCTGTTTTATCCCCTGAACACTCTCCATGTTACCTCCTGAACCCTCCCTGTTTTATCCCCTGAACAAGCTCTGTTTCACTCATGAACTCTCTTTGTTTTATCTCCTGAATCTCCTCCTGTTTTATCTGCTGAACACTCTCTGTTTTATCCCCTGAACACTCTATGTTTTATCTCCCAAACACTTGTTTTTGCATCCCCTGAACTCTCATTGTTTTATCTCCTGAATTCTCTCTGTTTTATCCCTTGAATATCTTGCTGTTTAATCCCCTGAACTCTTGCCCTTTTATTCCCCGAACACTCGCATCTTTATCTCCTGAACTCACTCTGTTTTATCCACACAGCACTCTGTTTCATCCCCTGAAATATCGCTGTTTTATCCACTGAACTCTCACTGTTTTATCTGCTGAACTCTCACAGTTTTATCCCTAGAACTCTCACTTTTTTAGCCCCTGAATTCTTGCTGTTTGATCCCCTGAAATCTCGCTGCATTATCTCCTGAACTCTCTCTGTTTTGTCCTCTGAACACTCTGTTTTGTCTTGTAACCACACTCTGTTTTATCCCCTGAACACTCTCAATTTTACCTCCTGACCTCTCCCTGATATATCCCTTGAACATGTTCTCTTTTATCTCATGCACTCTCTCTGTTTTATCAGCTGAAATCTCACTGTTTTATCTCCTGAACACTTTTTTATACCCTGAATCTCTTGCTGTTTTATTTCCTGACCTCTCTCTGTATTATCTCCTGAAGTCTCGCTTTTTTGACTCCCAAACTCTTGCTGTTTTATCCCTGAACTCTCGTTGTTTTATCTCCTGAACACTCTCTGTTTTATCTCCCCAACTCTTGTTGTTTCATCCCCTGAACTCTCGCTGCTTTATCTCCTGAACTCTCACTGCTTTAACCCTTTAGTCTCCTGCTGTTTAATCCCCTGAACTCTTCCTGTTTTAACTCCTGAGCTCTTTCTGTTTTATCTCCTGAACTCTCGTTGCTTTATCCCTGAACACTCACTATTTTATAACCTCAATTCTTGCAGTTTCATTCCCTGAACTCTCGTTGTTTTATCCCTTGAACACTCTGATTTATCCCTTGCATTCTTGCTGTTTTATCTCCTGATCTCCCGCTATTTTATTTCCCAAAATCTTGCTGTTTTGTCCTTGAACTCTCACTGTTTTATCTCCTGAACATGCTCTGTTTTATCCCCGAACTCTTGATGTTTCATCCCCTGAACTCTCGTTGTTTTATCTCCTGAGCTCTCAATGTTTTATCTCCTGACCTTTCTGTTTTGTCCCATGAATTCTTGCTGTTTTATCCATTGAATTCTTGCTGTTTTATCCCCTGAATTCTTGCTATTTTATCCCCTGAACTCTCACTGCTTTATGTCCTGAACTCTCTCTGTTTTATCAACTCAGCACTTTGCTTTATCCACTGAAATCTCACTGAGTTATCCCCGACCCCTCATTGTTTTATCCCCTGAATTCTTGCTGTTTTATCCCAAGAATTTTTTCAAGTTTTATCTCCTGAACTCTCGCTGTTTTATCTCAGAATCTCTTGCTGTTTTATCCCCTGAACTCTCACGTTTTATCCCTGCAACTCTCACTGTTTTATTCCATGAATTCTTCCTGCTTTATCCCCTGAACTCTCGCTGTTTTATCTCCTGACCACACTCTGTTTTATCCCCTGAACACTCTCCATTTTAGCTCCTGAACTCTCCGTTTTTTTCCCCTGAACACTCTCTGTTTTATTTCATGAACTCTGTCTTTGTTGTCAGCTGATCTCTCACTGTTTTATCTCCTGAACACTCGGATTAATCCCTTGAATCTCTTGCTGTTTTACCTCCCGAGCTCTCTCTGTTTTATCTCCTGAACTCTCGTTATTTTAATTCCCAAACTCTTGCTGCTTTATCCCTGAACTCTCTCTGTATTATCTCCTGAACACTCTCTGCTTTATCTCCTGAACACTCTCTGTTATATCCCCTGAATATCCTGCTGTTTCATCCTGTGAACACTTGCTGTTTTATCTCCTGAACTCTCTTTTTTTCCCCTGAATCTCCTGCTGTTTAATCCCTTGAACTCTTACTATTTTATCCCCTGCATTCTTGCTGTTTTATCTCCTGAACTCTCACTATTTTCTCTCCAAAACTCTCACTGTTATATCCCGGAACTCTCTCCTTATTATCAACTGAACACTCTCCATTTTATCCCCTGAACACTCTCTCTTTTATTTCCCAAGCTCTTGTGGTTTCCTCCCCGAACCCTCTTTGTTTTATCTCCTGAACTCTCGCTGTTTCATCCCCTTAATCTCTTGCTGTTTAATCCCCTGAAATCTTTCCGTTTTATATCCCGAGCTCTCTCTGTTTTATCCCCTAACCTTTATATTTTATCCCCTTGTTTTTTGCTGTTTTATCCACTGAATTCTTGCTGTTTCATCCCCTGAATTCTTGCTATTTTATCCCTGAACTCTCGCTGTTTTATCTCCTGACCACAATCTGTTTCATCCCCTGAAAACTCTCCATGTTACCTCCTGAATGCTCCCTGTTTAATCCCCTGAACATGCTATGTTTTATCTCATGAACTCTCTTTGTTTTATCAGCTCTGTTTAATCTCCTGAACACTCTGTTTTTCCTCCTGATTTTTGTGCTGTTTTATCTGAACACTCTGCATTTTATCCCCGAACACTCTCTGTTTTATCAAACAAACACTTGTTGTTGCATCCCCTGAACTCTCGTTGTTTTATCTCTTCAACTCTCTCTATTTTATCCCCTGCATCGCTTGCTCTTTAATCCCCTGAATTCATGCTGTTTTATCTCCTGGGCTCTCTCTGTTTTATCTCCTGACCTTTCTATTTTAACCCCTGAATTCTTGCGGCTTTATCCCCTCAATTCTAGCTGTTTTATCCCCTGAATTCCTGCCATTTTATCCCCTGAACTCTCACTGCTTTATATCCTGAACACTCTCTGTTTTATCCACTGAAATCTCGCTGATTTAGCCACTGACCACTCATTGTTTTATCCCCTGAATTCCTGCTGTTTCATCCCCTGAAATATCATTGTTTTATCTCCTGAACTCTCCCTGTTTTAACGCCTGAATCTCCTGCTGTTTAATCCCCTGAACTGTTGCTGTTTTATCTCCTGAGCTCTCTCTGTTTTATCTCCTCAACTCTCGCTGCTTTATCCCTGAACTCTCAGTATTATATCACCTCAATTCTTGCTGTTTCATTCCCTGAACTCTCGTTGTTTTATCCCCTGAACACTCTGATTTATCCACTGTAGTCTTGACGTTTTATCTCCAGAACTCTCACTATTTTATCTTCCAAACTCTTGCTGTTTTACCGCTGAACTCTAACTGTTATATCTCCTGAACACTCTCTGTTTACCCCCCTGAACACTCTCTGATTTATCTCCTGAGCTCTCGTTGTTTCATCCGCTGAACTCTCGTTGTTTTATCTCCTGAACTCTCTCTGTTTCCTCCCCTACATTTCTTGCTATTTTATCCCCTGAACTCTCACTGTTTTATCTCCTGACCACAATCTGTTTTATTCACTGAACACTCTCCATGTTACCTCCTGAACGCTCCCTGTTTTATCCCCTGAACAAGCTCTGTTTCACTCATGAACACTCTCTGTTTTATCTCCTGAATCTCCTCCTGTTTTATCTCGTAACCACACTCTGTTTTATCCCCTGAACACTCTCAATTTTACCTCCTGACCTCTCCCTGATATATCCCTTGAACATGTTCTCTTTTATCTCATGCACTCTCTCTGTTTTATCAGCTGAAATCTCACTGTTTTATCTCCTGAACACTCTTTTTTATACCCTGAATCTCTTGCTGTTTTATTTCCTGACCTCTCTCTGTATTATCTCCTGAAGTCTCGCTTTTTTGACTCCCAAACTCTTGCTGTTTTATCCCTGAACTTTCGTTGTTTTATCTCCTGAACACTCTCTGTTTTATCTCCCCAACTCTTGTTGTTTCATCCCCTGAACTCTCGGTGCTTTATCTCCTGAACTCTCACTGCTTTAACCCTTTAGTCTCCTGCTGTTTAATCCCCTGAACTCTTCCTGTTTTAACTCCTGAGCTCTTTCTGTTTTATCTCCTGAACTCTCGTTGCTTTATCCCTGAACACTCACTATTTTATAACCTCAATTCTTGCGGTTTCATTCCCTGAACTCTCGCTGTTTTATCCCTTGAACACTCTGATTTATCCCTTGCATTCTTGCTGTTTTATCTCCTGATCTCCCGCTATTTTATTTCCCAAAATCTTGCTGTTTTGTCCTTGAACTCTCACTGTTTTATCTCCTGAACACGCTCTGTTTTATCCCCTGAACTCTTGATGTTTCATCCCCTGAACTCTCATTGTTTTATCTCATGCGCTCTCAATGTTTTATCTCCTGACCTTTCTGTTTTGTCCCATGAATTCTTGCTGTTTTATCCATTGAATTCTTGCTGTTTTATCCCCTGAATTCTTGCTATTTTATCCCCTGAACTCTCACTGCTTTATATCCTGAACTCTCTCTGTTTAATCCACACAGCACTCTCTTTGAGCCCCTGACCTCTCATTGTTTTCTCGCCTGAATTCTTGCTGTATTATCTGCTGAACTCTCGCTGATTTATCTACTGAACACTCTCTGTTTTGTCCCCTGAACACTCTGTTTTACCTCCTCACCACACTCTGTTTTATCCCCTGAACACACTCCATTTTACCTCCTGAACTCTCCCTGTTTTATCCCCTGAACACGCTCTGTTTTATCTCATGAACTCTCTCCATTGCATCAGCTGAACTCTCTCTGTATTATCTCCTGAACACTCTCTGCTTTATCTCCTGATCATTCTCTGTTTTATCTCCCAAACTCTTGTTGTTTCATCCCCTGAAATCTCATTGTTTTATCTCCTGAACTCTCCCTGATTTAATGCCTGAATCTCCTGCTGTTTAATCCCCTGAACTGTTGCTGTTTTATCTCCTGAGCTCTCTCTGTTTTATCTCCTCAACTCTCGCTGCTTTATCCCTGAACTCTCAGTATTTTATCACCTCAATTCTTGCTGTTTCATTCCCTGAACTCTCGTTGTTTTATCCCCTGAACACTCTAATTTATCCACTGTAGTCTTGACGTTTTATCTCCAGAACTCTCACTATTTTATCTTCCAAACTCTTGCTGTTTTATCGCTGAACTCTCACTGTTTTATCTCCTGAACACTCTCTGTTTAACCCCCTGAACACTCTCTGATTTATCTCCTGAGCTCTCGTTGTTTCATCCGCTGAACTCTCGTTGTTTTATCTCCTGAACTCTCTCTGTATCATCCCCTGAATTCTTGCTATTTTATCCCCTGAACTCTCACTGTTTTCTCCTGACCACAATCTGTTTTATCCCCTGAACACTCTCCATGTTACCTCCTGAACCCTCCCTGTTTTATCCCCTGAACAAGCTCTGTTTCACTCATGAACTCTCTTTGTTTTATCTCCTGAATCTCCTCCTGTTTTATCTGCTGAACACTCTCTGTTTTATCCCCTGAACACTCTATGTTTTATCTCCAAAACACTTGTTTTTGCATCCCCTGAACTCTCATTGTTTTATCTCCTGAATTCTCTCTGTTTTATCCCTTGAATATCTTGCTGTTTAATCCCCTGAACTCTTGCCCTTTTATTCCCCGAACACTCGCATCTTTATCTCCTGAACTCACTCTGTTTTATCCACACAGCACTCTGTTTCATCCCCTGAAATATCGCTGTTTTATCCACTGAACTCTCACTGTTTTATCTGCTGAACTCTCACAGTTTTATCCCTAGAACTCTCACTTTTTTAGCCCATGAATTCTTGCTGTTTGATCCCCTGAAATCTCGCTGCATTATCTCCTGAACTCTCTCTGTTTTGTCCTCTGAACACTCTGTTTTGTCTTGTAACCACACTCTGTTTTATCCCCTGAACACTCTCAATTTTACCTCCTGACCTCTCCCTGATATATCCCTTGAACATGTTCTCTTTTATCTCATGCACTCTCTCTGTTTTATCAGCTGAAATCTCACTGTTTTATCTCCTGAACACTTTTTTATACCCTGAATCTCTTGCTGTTTTATTTCCTGACCTCTCTCTGTATTATCTCCTGAAGTCTCGCTTTTTTGACTCCCAAACTCTTGCTGTTTTATCCCTGAACTCTCGTTGTTTTATCTCCTGAACACTCTCTGTTTTATCTCCCCAACTCTTGTTGTTTCATCCCCTGAACTCTCGCTGCTTTATCTCCTGAACTCTCACTGCTTTAACCCTTTAGTCTCCTGCTGTTTAATCCCCTGAACTCTTCCTGTTTTAACTCCTGAGCTCTTTCTGTTTTATCTCCTGAACTCTCGTTGCTTTATCCCTGAACACTCACTATTTTATAACCTCAATTCTTGCGGTTTCATTCCCTGAACTCTCGTTGTTTTATCCCTTGAACACTCTGATTTATCCCCTGCATTCTTGCTGTTTTATCTCCTGATCTCCCACTATTTTATTTCCCAAAATCTTGCTGTTTTGTCCTTGAACTCTCACTGTTTTATCTCCTGAACATGCTCTGTTTTATCCCCGAACTCTTGATGTTTCATCCCCTGAACTCTCGTTGTTTTATCTCCTGAGCTGTCAATGTTTTATCTCCTGACCTTTCTGTTTTGTCCCATGAATTCTTGCTGTTTTATCCATTGAATTCTTGCTGTTTTATCCCCTGAATTCTTGCTATTTTATCCCCTGAACTCTCACTGCTTTATATCCTGAACTCTCTCTGTTTTATCAACTCAGCACTTTGCTTTATCCACTGAAATCTCGCTGAGTTATCCCTGACCCCTCATTGTTTTATCCCCTGAATTCTTGCTGTTTTATCCCAAGAATTTTTTCAAGTTTTATCTCCTGAACTCTCGCTGTTTTATCTCAGAATCTCTTGCTGTTTTATCCCCTGAACTCTCACGTTTTATCCCTGCAACTCTCACTGTTTTATTCCATGAATTCTTCCTGCTTTATCCCCTGAACTCTCGCTGTTTTATCTCCTGACCACACTCTGTTTTATCCCCTGAACACTCTCCATTTTAGCTCCTGAACTCTCCGTTTTTTTCCCCTGAACACTCTCTGTTTTATTTCATGAACTCGGTCTTTGTTGTCAGCTGATCTCTCACTGTTTTATCTCCTGAACACTCTGATTCATCCCTTGAATCTCTTGCTGTTTTACCTCCCGAGCTCTCTCTGTTTTATCTCCTGAACTCTCGTTATTTTAACTCCCAAACTCTTGCTGCTTTATCCCTGAACTCTCTCTGTATTATCTCCTGAACACTCTCTGCTTTATCTCCTGAACACTCTCTGTTATATCCCCTGAATATCCTGCTGTTTCATCCCGTGAACACTTGCTGTTTTATCTCCTGAACTCTCTTTTTTTCCCCTGAATCTCCTGCTGTTTAATCCCTTGAACTCTTACTGTTTTATCACCTGAATTCTTGCTGCTTCAATCCCTGAACTCTTGTTGTTTATCCCTAAACACTCTGATTTATCCCCTGCATTCTTGCTGTTTTATCTCCTGAACTCTCACTATTTTCTCTCCAAAACTCTCACTGTTATATCCGGAACTCTCTCCTTATTATCAACTGAACACTCTCCATCTTATCCCCTGAACACTCTCTCTTTTATTTCCCGAGCTCTTGTGGTTTCCTCCCCGAACCCTCTTTGTTTTATCTCCTGAACTCTCGCTGTTTTATCCCCTTAATCTCTTGCTGTTTAATCCCCTGAAATCTTGCTGTTTTATCTCCCGAGCTATCTCTGTTTTATCTCCTAACCTTTCTATTTTATCCCCTGGTTTTTTGCTGTTTTATCCACTGAATTCTTGCTGTTTCATCCCCTGAATTCTTGCTATTTTATCCCCTGAACTCTCGCTGTTTTATCTCCTGACCACAATCTGTTTCATCCCCTGAAAACTCTCCATGTTACCTCCTGAATGCTCCCTGTTTAATCCCCTGAACATGCTATGTTTTATCTCATGAACTCTCTTTGTTTTATCAGCTCTGTTTAATCTCCTGAACACTCTGTTTTACCTCCTGAATTTTGTGCTGTTTTATCTGAACACTCTGCGTTTTATCCCCTGAACACTCTCTGTTTTATCAAACAAACACTTGTTGTTGCATCCCCTGAACTCTCGTTGTTTTATCTCTTCAACTCTCTCTATTTTATCCCCTGCATCGCTTGCTCTTTAATCCCCTGAATTCATGCTGTTTTATCTCCTGGGCTCTCTCTGTTTTATCTCCTGACCTTTCTATTTTAACCCCTGAATTCTTGCGGCTTTATCCCTTCAATTCTAGCTGTTTTATCCCCTGAATTCCTGCCATTTTATCCCCTGAACTCTCATTGCTTTATATCCTGAACACTCGCTGTTTTATCCACTGAAATCTCGCTGATTTAGCCACTGACCACTCATTGTTTTATCCCCTGAATTCCTGCTGTTTCATCCCCTGAAATATCATTGTTTTATCTCCTGAACTCTCCCTGTTTTAACGCCTGAATCTCCTGCTGTTTAATCCCCTGAACTGTTGCTGTTTTATCTCCTGAGCTCTCTCTGTTTTATCTCCTCAACTCTCGCTGCTTTATCCCTGAACTCTCAGTATTATATCACCTCAATTCTTGCTGTTTCATTCCCTGAACTCTCGTTGTTTTATCCCCTGAACACTCTGATTTATCCACTGTAGTCTTGACGTTTTATCTCCAGAACTCTCACTATTTTATCTTCCAAACTCTTGCTGTTTTACCGCTGAACTCTAACTGTTATATCTCCTGAACACTCTCTGTTTAACCCCCTGAACACTCTCTGATTTATCTCCTGAGCTCTCGTTGTTTCATCCGCTGAACTCTCGTTGTTTTATCTCCTGAACTCTCTCTGTTTCCTGCCCTACATTTCTTGCTATTTTATCCCCTGAACTCTCACTGTTTTATCTCCTGACCACAATCTGTTTTATTCCCTGAACACTCTCCATGTTACCTCCTGAACGCTCCCTCTTTTATCCCCTGAACAAGCTCTGTTTCACTCATGAACTCTCTCTGTTTTATCTCCTGAATCTCCTCCTGTTTTATCTCGTAACCACACTCTGTTTTATCCCCTGAACACTCTCAATTTTACCTCCTGACCTCTCCCTGATATATCCCTTGAACATGTTCTCTTTTATCTCATGCACTCTCTCTGTTTTATCAGCTGAAATCTCACTGTTTTATCTCCTGAACACTCTTTTTATACCCTGAATCTCTTGCTGTTTTATTTCCTGACCTCTCTCTGTATTATCTCCTGAAGGCTCGCTTTTTTGACTCCCAAACTCTTGCTGTTTTATCCCTGAACTTTCGTTGTTTTATCTCCTGAACACTCTGTTTCATCTCCCCAACTCTTGTTGTTTCATCCCCTGAACTCTCGGTGCTTTATCTCCTGAACTCTCACTGCTTTAACCCTTTAGTCTCCTGCTGTTTAATCCCTTGAATTCTTCCTGTTTTAACTCCTGAGCTCTTTCTGTTTTATCTCCTGAACTCTCGTTGCTTTATCCCTGAACACTCACTATTTTATAACCTCAATTCTTGCGGTTTCATTCCCTGAACTCTCGTTGTTTTATCCCTTGAACACTCTGATTTATCCCTTGCATTCTTGCTGTTTTATCTCCTGATCTCCCGCTATTTTATTTCCCAAAATCTTGCTGTTTTGTCCTTGAACTCTCACTGTTTTATCTCCTGAACATGCTCTGTTTTATCCCCGAACTCTTGATGTTTCATCCCCTGAACTCTCGTTGTTTTATCTCCTGAGCTCTCAATGTTTTATCTCCTGACCTTTCTGTTTTGTCCCATGAATTCTTGCTGTTTTATCCATTGAATTCTTGCTGTTTTATCCCCTGAATTCTTGCTATTTTATCCCCTGAACTCTCACTGCTTTATATCCTGAACTCTCTCTGTTTAATCCACACAGCACTCTCTGTGAGCCCCCGACCTCTCATTGTTTTCTCGCCTGAATTCTTGCTGTATTATCTGCTGAACTCTCGCTGATTTATCTACTGAACACTCTCTGTTTTGTCCCCTGAACACTCTGTTTTACCTCCTCACCACACTCTGTTTTATCCCCTGAACACACTCCATTTTACCTCCTGAACTCTCCCTGTTTTATCCCCTGAACACGCTCTGTTTTATCTCATGAACTCTCTCCATTGCATCAGCTGAACTCTCTCTGTATTATCTCCTGAACACTCTCTGCTTTATCTCCTGATCATTCTCTGTTTTATCTCTCAAACTCTTGTTGTTTCATCCCCTGAAATCTCATTGTTTTATCTCCTGAACTCTCCCTGTTTTAACGCCTGAATCTCCTGCTGTTTAATCCCCTGAACTGTTGCTGTTTTATCTCCTGAGCTCTCTCTGTTTTATCTCCTCAACTCTCGCTGCTTTATCCCTGAACTCTCAGTATTTTATCACCTCAATTCTTGCTGTTTCATTCCCTGAACTCTCGTTGTTTTATCCCCTGAACACTCTAATTTATCCACTGTAGTCTTGACGTTTTATCTCCAGAACTCTCACTATTTTATCTTCCAAACTCTTGCTGTTTTATCGCTGAACTCTCACTGTTTTATCTCCTGAACACTCTCTGTTTAACCCCCTGAACACTCTCTGATTTATCTCCTGAGCTCTCGTTGTTTCATCCGCTGAACTCTCGTTGTTTTATCTCCTGAACTCTCTCTGTATCATCCCCTGAATTCTTGCTATTTTATCCCCTGAACTCTCACTGTTTTATCTCCTGACCACAATCTGTTTTATCCCCTGAACACTCTCCATGTTACCTCCTGAACCCTCCCTGTTTTATCCCCTGAACAAGCTCTGTTTCACTCATGAACTCTCTTTGTTTTATCTCCTGAATCTCCTCCTGTTTTATCTGCTGAACACTCTCTGTTTTATCCCCTGAACACTCTATGTTTTATCTCCCAAACACTTGTTTTTGCATCCCCTGAACTCTCATTGTTTTATCTCCTGAATTCTCTCTGTTTTATCCCTTGAATATCTTGCTGTTTAATCCCCTGAACTCTTGCCCTTTTATTCCCCGAACACTCGCATCTTTATCTCCTGAACTCACTCTGTTTTATCCACACAGCACTCTGTTTCATCCCCTGAAATATCGCTGTTTTATCCACTGAACTCTCACTGTTTTATCTGCTGAACTCTCACAGTTTTATCCCTAGAACTCTCACTTTTTTAGCCCCTGAATTCTTGCTGTTTGATCCCCTGAAATCTCGCTGCATTATCTCCTGAACTCTCTCTGTTTTGTCCTCTGAACACTCTGTTTTGTCTTGTAACCACACTCTGTTTTATCCCCTGAACACTCTCAATTTTACCTCCTGACCTCTCCCTGATATATCCCTTGAACATGTTCTCTTTTATCTCATGCACTCTCTCTGTTTTATCAGCTGAAATCTCACTGTTTTATCTCCTGAACACTTTTTTATACCCTGAATCTCTTGCTGTTTTATTTCCTGACCTCTCTCTGTATTATCTCCTGAAGTCTCGCTTTTTTGACTCCCAAACTCTTGCTGTTTTATCCCTGAACTCTCGTTGTTTTATCTCCTGAACACTCTCTGTTTTATCTCCCCAACTCTTGTTGTTTCATCCCCTGAACTCTCGCTGCTTTATCTCCTGAACTCTCACTGCTTTAACCCTTTAGTCTCCTGCTGTTTAATCCCCTGAACTCTTCCTGTTTTAACTCCTGAGCTCTTTCTGTTTTATCTCCTGAACTCTCGTTGCTTTATCCCTGAACACTCACTATTTTATAACCTCAATTCTTGCGGTTTCATTCCCTGAACTCTCGTTGTTTTATCCCTTGAACACTCTGATTTATCCCTTGCATTCTTGCTGTTTTATCTCCTGATCTCCCACTATTTTATTTCCCAAAATCTTGCTGTTTTGTCCTTGAACTCTCACTGTTTTATCTCCTGAACATGCTCTGTTTTATCCCCGAACTCTTGATGTTTCATCCCCTGAACTCTCGTTGTTTTATCTCCTGAGCTCTCAATGTTTTATCTCCTGACCTTTCTGTTTTGTCCCATGAATTCTTGCTGTTTTATCCATTGAATTCTTGCTGTTTTATCCCCTGAATTCTTGCTATTTTATCCCCTGAACTCTCACTGCTTTATGTCCTGAACTCTCTCTGTTTTATCAACTCAGCACTTTGCTTTATCCACTGAAATCTCACTGAGTTATCCCCGACCCCTCATTGTTTTATCCCCTGAATTCTTGCTGTTTTATCCCAAGAATTTTTTCAAGTTTTATCTCCTGAACTCTCGCTGTTTTATCTCAGAATCTCTTGCTGTTTTATCCCCTGAACTCTCACGTTTTATCCCTGCAACTCTCACTGTTTTATTCCATGAATTCTTCCTGCTTTATCCCCTGAACTCTCGCTGTTTTATCTCCTGACCACACTCTGTTTTATCCCCTGAACACTCTCCATTTTAGCTCCTGAACTCTCCGTTTTTTTCCCCTGAACACTCTCTGTTTTATTTCATGAACTCTGTCTTTGTTGTCAGCTGATCTCTCACTGTTTTATCTCCTGAACACTCGGATTAATCCCTTGAATCTCTTGCTGTTTCACCTCCCGAGCTCTCTCTGTTTTATCTCCTGAACTCTCGTTATTTTAATTCCCAAACTCTTGCTGCTTTATCCCTGAACTCTCTCTGTATTATCTCCTGAACACTCTCTGCTTTATCTCCTGAACACTCTCTGTTATATCCCCTGAATATCCTGCTGTTTCATCCTGTGAACACTTGCTGTTTTATCTCCTGAACTCTCTTTTTTTCCCCTGAATCTCCTGCTGTTTAATCCCTTGAACTCTTACTATTTTATCCCCTGCATTCTTGCTGTTTTATCTCCTGAACTCTCACTATTTTCTCTCCAAAACTCTCACTGTTATATCCCGGAACTCTCTCCTTATTATCAACTGAACACTCTCCATTTTATCCCCTGAACACTCTCTCTTTTATTTCCCAAGCTCTTGTGGTTTCCTCCCCGAACCCTCTTTGTTTTATCTCCTGAACTCTCGCTGTTTCATCCCCTTAATCTCTTGCTGTTTAATCCCCTGAAATCTTTCCGTTTTATATCCCGAGCTCTCTCTGTTTTATCCCCTAACCTTTCTATTTTATCCCCTTGTTTTTTGCTGTTTTATCCACTGAATTCTTGCTGTTTCATCCCCTGAATTCTTGCTATTTTATCCCCTGAACTCTCGCTGTTTTATCTCCTGACCACAATCTGTTTCATCCCCTGAAAACTCTCCATGTTACCTCCTGAATGCTCCCTGTTTAATCCCCTGAACATGCTATGTTTTATCTCATGAACTCTCTTTGTTTTATCAGCTCTGTTTAATCTCCTGAACACTCTGTTTTTCCTCCTGATTTTTGTGCTGTTTTATCTGAACACTCTGCATTTTATCCCCGAACACTCTCTGTTTTATCAAACAAACACTTGTTGTTGCATCCCCTGAACTCTCGTTGTTTTATCTCTTCAACTCTCTCTATTTTATCCCCTGCATCGCTTGCTCTTTAATCCCCTGAATTCATGCTGTTTTATCTCCTGGGCTCTCTCTGTTTTATCTCCTGACCTTTCTATTTTAACCCCTGAATTCTTGCGGCTTTATCCCCTCAATTCTAGCTGTTTTATCCCCTGAATTCCTGCCATTTTATCCCCTGAACTCTCACTGCTTTATATCCTGAACACTCTCTGTTTTATCCACTGAAATCTCGCTGATTTAGCCACTGACCACTCATTGTTTTATCCCCTGAATTCCTGCTGTTTCATCCCCTGAAATATCATTGTTTTATCTCCTGAACTCTCCCTGTTTTAACGCCTGAATCTCCTGCTGTTTAATCCCCTGAACTGTTGCTGTTTTATCTCCTGAGCTCTCTCTGTTTTATCTCCTCAACTCTCGCTGCTTTATCCCTGAACTCTCAGTATTATATCACCTCAATTCTTGCTGTTTCATTCCCTGAACTCTCGTTGTTTTATCCCCTGAACACTCTGATTTATCCACTGTAGTCTTGACGTTTTATCTCCAGAACTCTCACTATTTTATCTTCCAAACTCTTGCTGTTTTACCGCTGAACTCTAACTGTTATATCTCCTGAACACTCTCTGTTTACCCCCCTGAACACTCTCTGATTTATCTCCTGAGCTCTCGTTGTTTCATCCGCTGAACTCTCGTTGTTTTATCTCCTGAACTCTCTCTGTTTCCTCCCCTACATTTCTTGCTATTTTATCCCCTGAACTCTCACTGTTTTATCTCCTGACCACAATCTGTTTTATTCACTGAACACTCTCCATGTTACCTCCTGAACGCTCCCTGTTTTATCCCCTGAACAAGCTCTGTTTCACTCATGAACACTCTCTGTTTTATCTCCTGAATCTCCTCCTGTTTTATCTCGTAACCACACTCTGTTTTATCCCCTGAACACTCTCAATTTTACCTCCTGACCTCTCCCTGATATATCCCTTGAACATGTTCTCTTTTATCTCATGCACTCTCTCTGTTTTATCAGCTGAAATCTCACTGTTTTATCTCCTGAACACTCTTTTTTATACCCTGAATCTCTTGCTGTTTTATTTCCTGACCTCTCTCTGTATTATCTCCTGAAGTCTCGCTTTTTTGACTCCCAAACTCTTGCTGTTTTATCCCTGAACTTTCGTTGTTTTATCTCCTGAACACTCTCTGTTTTATCTCCCCAACTCTTGTTGTTTCATCCCCTGAACTCTCGGTGCTTTATCTCCTGAACTCTCACTGCTTTAACCCTTTAGTCTCCTGCTGTTTAATCCCCTGAACTCTTCCTGTTTTAACTCCTGAGCTCTTTCTGTTTTATCTCCTGAACTCTCGTTGCTTTATCCCTGAACACTCACTATTTT
>JANJGN010003376.1:0-46594 GCA_026770705.1 Isurus oxyrinchus
CGCTCCACCTCTCCGTCCCCTCACTCTCTCTCTCTTCGTCCCTCACTCTCTCTCTGTCCCCTCACTCTCTCTCTCTGCCTGCAGTCCACCTCTCCATCCCCTCACTCTCTCTCTCCGTCCCTCACTCACTCTCTCTCTCTCCGTCCCTTCACTCTCTCTCTCCGTCCCCTCACTCTCTCTCTCTCACTCTCTCCGCCTGCGCCTCCCACCTCTCCGTCCCCTCACTCTCTCTCTCTCTCTCTCCGTCCCCTCACTCACTCTCTCTCGTCCTCACTCTCTCTCTCTCCGTCCCTCACTCTCTCTCTCTCTCCGTCCCTCACCCTCACCTCCTCTCTCTCTCTCCGTCCCTCACTCTCTCTCTCTCTCCGTCCCTCTCACCTCTCTCTCTCTCCGTCCCTCACTCTCTCTCTCTCCGTCCCTCACTCTCTCTCTCTCCGTCCCTCACTCTCTCTCTCTCCGTCCCTCACTCTCTCTCTTCTCCGTCCCTCACTCTCTCTCTCTCCGTCCCTCACTCTCTCTCTCTCCGTCCCTCACTCTCTCTCTCTCCGTCCCTCACTCTCTCTCTCTCGTCCCTCACTCTCTCTCTCTCTCCTTCCCTCACTCACTCTCTCTCCGTCCCTCACTCTCTCTCTCCGTCCCTCACTCACTCTCTCTCCGTCCCCTCACTCACTCTCTGTCCCTCACTCTCTCTCTCTCCTTCCCTCACTCACTCTCTCTCCGTCCCTCACTCTCTCTCTCCGTCCCTCACTCACTCTCTCTCTCCGTCCCTCACTCACTCTCTCTCCGTCCCCTCACCTCACCTCTCTCTCTCCTCCGTCTCACTCTCACTCCTCCCTCTCTCCACTCCCCTCTCCATCCCCTCACTCCCCTCTCTCATCTCTCTCTCTCCGACCCCTCACTCTCACCTCTCTCCACCTACACTCCATCCCTCGGTCCCCTCACTCACTTTTTCTCTCTGACCGCCTGGGCTCCAACTCTCCGCCCCCCTCACTCTCTCCGCCTGCGCTCCACCTCTACATACCCTCACTCACTCTCTCTCTCACTCCGCCTGCGCACAACCTCTCCGTCCCCTCACTCACTCTCTCTCCGCCGGCGCACCACCTCTCCATCTCCTCTCTCTCTCTCTGCCTCTGCGCCACCTCTTCGTCCCCTCACTCATTCTCTCTCTCTCTCCGCCGGCACTCCACCGCTCCGTCCCCCTCTCTCTCTCTGCCTCTGCGCCACCTCTTCGTCCCCTCACTCATTCTCTCTCTCTCTGCGCCGGCGCTCCACCCCTCCGTCTCCTCACACACTCACTCTCTCTCTCCGCCTGCACTCCACCTCTCCGTCCCCTCACTCTCTCTCTCTGCCTGCGCTCCACCTCTCCTTCCCCTCACTCACTCCCTCTCTCTCTCTCTCTCCGCCTGCGCTCCACCCCTCCGTCCCGTCACCCTCTCTCTCTCTCTCACCACCTGCGCTCCACCTCTCCGTCCCTTCACTCTCTCTCTCTCTCCGACTGCTCTCCACCTCTCCGTCCCCTCACTCACTCTCTCTCTCCGCCTGCGCTGCACCTCTCCGTCGCATCACTCTCTCTATCACTCTCTCCGCCTGCACACCACCTCTCTGTCCCCTCACTCACTCTATCTCTCTCTCCGCCTGCAATCCACCACTCCGCCCCCTCACTCTCTCTCTCCGCCTGCGTTCCACCTCTGTCCCCTCACTCACTCTCTCTCTCTGTGCCTGCTCTCCACCTCTCCGCCCCCCTCACTCTCTCTCTCCGCCTGCGTTCCACCTCCCCGTCCCCTCACTCTCTCTCTCTGCCTGCGCTCCACCTCTCCGTCCCATCACTCTCTCTCTGCCTGCTCTCCACCTCTCCGTCCCCTCACACTCTCTCTCTCTCTCTGCCTGCGCTCACCACTCCGCCCCCCTCACTCTCTCTATCCGCCTGCGTTCCACCTCTGTCCCCTCACTCACTCTCTCTCTGTGCCTGCTCTCCACCTCGCCGCCCCCTCACTCTCTCTCTCCGCCTGCGTTCCACCTCCCCGTCCCCTCACTCTCTCTCTCTCTCTCTCCGCCTGTGCTCCACCTCTCCGTCCCATCACTCTCTCTCTCTCTGCCTGCTCTCCACCTCTCCGCCCCCTCACTCTCTCTCTCTCTCCGCCTGCGCTCCACCTCTCCGTCTCCTCACTCTCTCTCTCTCTGCCTGCGCTCCACCTCTCCGTCTCCTCACTGTCTCACTCTCCGCTCAGCTCCACCTCTTCTTCTCCTCACTCACTCTCTCTCTCTCTCCGCCTGCGCTCCACCTCTCCGTCCCCCTCACTCTCTCTCTCTCTCTCTGCCTGCGCTCCACCTCTCCTTCCCCTCACTCACTCTCTCTCACCACCTGCACTCCACCTCTCCGTCCCCTCACTCTCTCTCTCTCTCTGTCTGCTCTCCACCTCTCCGTCACCTCACTCACTCTCTCTCTCTCTCTCTCCCTCCGCCTGCGCTCCACCTCTCTGTCCCCTCACTCACTCTCTCTCTCGCTCTCTGCCTGCGGCCCACCCCTCTGTCCCCTCACTCTCCACCTGTGCTCCACCTCTCCGTCCCCTCACTCTCACTCTCCGCCTGCGCTCCACCTCTGTCCCCTCACTCTCTCTCTCTCTCTGCCTGCTCTCCACCTCTCCGCCCCCTCACTCTCTCTCTCCGCCTGCGTTCCACTTCTCCGTTCCCTCTCTCTCTCTCTCTCTGCGTCTGCGCTCCACCTCTCCGTCCCATCATTCTCTCTCTCTCCGCCTGCGTTCCACCTCTCCGCCGCTTCACTCTTTCTCTCTCTGCCTGCGCTCCACCTCTCCGCCCCCTCACTCTCTCTCTCTCTCCGCCTGCACTCCACCTCTCCGCCCCCTCACTCTCTCTCTCTCTCCGCCTGCGCTCCACCTCAGTCCCCGCTATCTCTATCCGCCTGCGTTCCACCTCTCCGTCCCCTCACTCTCTCTCACTCTCCGCCTGCGCTCCACCTCTCCGTCCCCTCACTCTCACTCTCTCTCCGCCTGCGCTCGACCTCTCAGTCCCCTCTCTCTTTCTCTGCCGGCGTTCCACCTCTCCGTCCCCTCTCTCTCTCTCTGCCTGCGCTCCACCTCAGTCCCAGCTATCTCTCTCCGCCTGCGTTCCACCTCTCCGTCCCCTCACTCTCTCTCTCTCTCTCTCTCCGCCTGCGCTCCACCTCTCCGTCCCCTCACTCTCTCTCTCTCTCTCCGCCTGCGCTCCACCTCTCCGTCCCCTCACTCTCTCTCTCTCTCTCTCCGCCTGCGCTCCACCTCTTCGTCCCCTCACTCTCTCTTTCTCTCCGCCTGCGCTCCACCTCTTCGTCCCCTCACTCTCTCTTTCTCTCCGCCTGCGCTCCACCTCACAGTCCCCTCTCTCTTTCTCTGTCTGCATTCCACCTCTCCGTCCCCTCACTCTCTCTCTATTCGCCTGCGCTCCCACTCTTTATCCACTCACTCTCCCTCTCTCTCGCCTGCGTTCCACCTCTCCGTCCCATCACTCTCACTCTCCGCCTGCGCTCCACCTCTGTCCTCTCACTCACTCTCTCTCTCGCTCTCTGCCTGCGGTCCACCCCTCTGTCCCCTCACTCTCCGCCTGCGCTCCACCTCACCGTCCCCTCACTCTCACTCTCCGCCTGCGCTCCACCTCTGTCCCCTCACTCTCTCTCTCTCTCTCTCTGCCTGCTCTCCACCTGTCCGCCCCCTCACTCTGCCTGCGTTCCACTTCTCCGTTCCCTCACTCTCTCTCTCTCCCCCTGCGCTCCACCTCTCCGTCCCCTCACTCTCTCTCTCTCTCTCTCCGCCTGCGTTCCCCATGTCCGTCCCCTCACTCTCTCTCTCCGCCTGTGCTCCACCTCTCTGTCCCCTCACTCTCTCTCTCTCTCCGCCTGCGCTCCACCTCTCCATCCCTTCTCTCTCTCTCCGCCTGCGCTCCACCTCTCCGTCCCCTCACTCTCTCTCTCCGCCTGCGTTCCACCTCTCCGTCCCCTCACTCTCACTCTCCACCTGCGCTCCACCTCTGTCCCCTCACTCTCTCTCTCTCTGCCTGCTCTCCACCTCTCCGCCCCCCTCACTCTCTCTCTCCGCCTGCGTTCCACTTCTCCTTCCCCTCACTCACTCTCTCTCTCTCCGTCTGCGCTCCACCTCTCCGTCCCATCACTCTCTCTCACTTTCCGCCTGCGCTCCACCTCTCCGCCCCCTCACTCTCTCTCTCTCTCCGGCTGCGCTCCACCTCTCCGCCCCCTCACTCTCTCTCTCTCTCTCTGCCTGCGCTCCACCTCTCCGCCCCCTCACTCTCTCTCTCTCCGCCTGCGCTCCACCTCAGTCCCCGCTATCTCTCTCCGCCTGCGTTCCACCTCTCCATCCCCTCACTCTCTCTCTCTGCCCGCGCTCCACCTCTCCGTCCCCTCACTCTCTCTCACTCTCCGCCTGCGCTCCACCTCTCCGCCCCCTCACCCTCTCTTTCTCTCCGCCGGCTCTCCACCTCTCCGTCCCCTCACTCTCTCTCTCTCTCCGCCGGCGCTCCACCTCTCAGTCCCCTCTCTCTTTCTCCGCCGGCGTTCCACCTCTCCGTCCCCTCACTCTCTCTCTATTCGCCTGCGCTCCCCCTCTCCATCCCCTCACTCTCTCCCTCTCTCTCTCCGCCTGCGCTTCACCTCTTTGTCCCCTCACTCTCTCTCCGCCTGTGCTCCACCTCACCGTCCCCTCATTCTCTCTCTCCGACTGCAATCCACCTCTCCGTCCCCTCACTAGGTCTCTCTCTCTCCGCCTGCGCTGCACCTCTCCGTCGCATCACTCTCTCTCTCACTCTCTCCGCCTGCGCTCCACCTCTCCGTCCCATCACGCTCTCTCTCCCCCTGCGCTCCACCTCTCCGTCCCATCACTCTCTCTCTCCCCCTGCGCTCCACCTCTCCGTCTCCTCACTCTCTCTCTCTCTCTCACCGCCTGCGCTCCACCTCTCTGTCCCCTCACTCTCTCTCTCTCCGCCTGCGCTCCACCTCTCCGTCCCATCACGCTCTCTCTCCCCCTGCGCTCCACCTCTCCGTCCCATCACTCTCTCTCCCCCTGCGCTCCACCTCTCCGTCTCCTCACTCTCTCTCTCTCTCTCTCACCGCCTGCGCTCCACCTCTCTGTCCCCTCACTCTCTCTCTCTCCGCCTGCGCTCCACCTCTCCGTCCCTTCTCTCTCTCCGCCTGCGCTCCACCTCTTCGTCCCTTCACTCTCTCTCTCTCTCCGCCTGCTCTCCACCTCTCCTCCCCTCACTCACTCTCTCCGTTCCCTCACTCTCTCTCCCTGCCTGTGCTCCACCTCCCTGTCCCCTCACTCTCTCTCTGCCTGCGCTGCACTTCTCCATCCCCTCACTCACTTTCTCTCTCCGTCCCCTCACTCTCTCTCTCTCTCCGCCTGCGCTCCACCTCTCCGTCCCCTCACTCTCTCTCTCTCTCCGCCTGCGCTCCACCTCTTCGTCCCTTCACTCGCTCTCTCTCTCTCTACGCCTGCTCTCCACCTCCATCCCCTCACTCTCTCTCTCTGCCTGCGCTCCACCTCTCTGTCCCCTCACTCTCTCTCTCTCCGCCTGCGCTCCATCTTTCCGTCCCTTCTCTCTCCGCCTGCGCTCCACCTCTCCGCCCCCTCACTCTCTCTCTCCGCCTGCGCTCCACCTCTTCGTCCCTTCACTCACTCCCTCTCTCTCTCTCTCTCCGCCTGCGCTCCACCTCTTCGTCCCTTCACTCACTCCCTCTCTCTCTCTCTCTCTCGCCGCCTGCACTCCACCTCCGTCCCCTCACTCTCTCTCTCTCTCCGCCTGCGCTCCACCTCTCCGTGCCCTCACTCACTCTCTCTCCGCCTGCGCTCCACCTCTCTGTCCCCTCACTCACTCTTTCTCCGCCTGTGCTCCACCTCTCCGCCTGCGCTCCACCTCTCCGCCTGCGCTCCACCCCTCCGCCTGCGCTCCACCCCTCCGCCTGCGCTCCACCCCTCCGCCTGCGCTCCACCTCTCCGCCTGCGCTCCACCTCTCCGCCCGCGCTCCACCTCTCCGCCCGCGCTCCACCTCTCCGCCCGCGCTCCACCTCTCCGCCCGCGCTCCACCTCTCCATCCCCTCACTCTCTCTCGGCCTGCGCTCTACCTCTCCGTCCCCTCGTTCACTCTCCCTCTCCGCCTGCTCTCCACCTCTCCGTCCCCTCATTCACTCTTTGTCTCTCTCCGCCTGCACGCCACCTCTCCGCCCCCTCACTCTCTCTCTCTCTCTCTCTCAGCCTGCGCTCCCCCTTTCCGTCCCCTCATTCACTCTTTCTCCCGCTCCGCCTGCACTCCACCTCTCCGCCCCCTCTCTCTCTCCGCCTGCGCTCCACCTCTCCGCCCCCTCACTCTCTCTCTCAGCCTGCGCTCCCCCTTTCCGTCCCCTCATTCACTGTTTCTCTCTCTCCGCCTGCGCTCCACCTCTCCGCCCCCTCTCTCCGCCTGCGCTCCACCTCTCCGTCCCCTCATTCACTGTTTCTCTCTCTCCGCCTGCGCTCCACCTCTCCGTCTCCTCACTCAATCTCTCCGCCTGCGCTCCACGTCTCCGTCCCCTCACTCAATCTCTCCGCTTGCCGCCCGCTCCCTCCAGCCTGCTCCATACTCACAGCCTCGCACTGCCTCAGGACACAGGACTGCTTCATCCTCCCGGGCCCTCCGAACTTCTTCATGTCTCGGCAGTAGTGGCAGACGCCGCACTCCGTGCGCCGGCAGGCTTCGCACCTCTTGCAGCGGGTCCTGCGCCTCCGGGACCCCGGCGTCGGCTTGAGCAAGGGCAGCTTGATGAGGGGCGGCGCCGGCGGGCGGTGTTTGGGCCGGTGCGGAGGTTTGGGCTGAGGGAGGGGGAGAGACGGGGAGGGGGAGACAGAGAGCGGCTGGTGAAGTGCTGACACGTAATGCCCAGGACCACCCTTCCCGCAGCTCGGATCCACGCCCTCCCTCCCTCCCTCCCTCCCTCCCACCCTCCCAACCTCCCAACCTCCGCTCACCTTGTCACGTCTCTTGGGCCACCGGACGATGGGGAATCCGGAGCATGCCACCTTCGGGTCGTCGTTCCTGTGATCTTCCAGGACTTTCTGAAGGGGGAGGGGGGGGGGGGGGTGTATGAGACACAAAAGGCATGATTTAACTTTCAGCTACTGCAGGACAACCTGTGAGACGCGTCTTTCTACACGCCCACGGGTCGACAGGAGAGTAGAGCTGGGTTCAAGGCCTCGAGCCCGAGAGGCTGAGCGCCTAAATACCACAACAACACACGCAGGAAAAAAGGTCAGTACTGAGGGAGTGCCTCACTGTCGGAGGGTCAGTACTGAGGGAGCGCTGCACTGTCGGAGGGTCAGTACTGAGGGAGCGCTGCACTGTCGGAGGGTCAGTACTGAGGGAGTGCCTCACTGTCGGAGGGTCAGTACTGAGGGAGCGCTGCACTGTTGGAGGGTCAGTACTGAGGGAGTGCCGCACTGTCGGAGGGTCAGTACTGAGGGAGTGCCGCACTGTCGGAGGGTCAGTACTGAGGGAGTGTCGCACTGTCGGAGGGTCAGTACTGAGGGACTGTCGCACTGTCAGAGGGTCAGTACTGAGGGAGCGCCGCACTGTCGGAGGGTCAGTACTGAGGGAGCGCCGCACTGTCGGAAGGTCAGTACTGAGAGAGAGACGCACTGTCGGAGGGTCAGTACTGAGGGAGTGCTGCACTGTCGGAGGGTCAGTACTGAGGGAGTGCCGCACTGTCGCAGGGTCAGTACTGAGAGAGAGACGCACTGTTGGAGGGTCAGTACTGAGGGAGAGCCGCACCGTCGGAGCGTCAGTACTGAGGGAGTGCCGCACTGTCGGAGGGTCAGTACTGAGGGAGCGCTGCACTGTCAGAGGGTCAGTATTGAGGGAGTGCTGCACTGCCGGATGGTCAGTACTGAGGGAGTGCCGCACTGTCGGAGGGTCAGTACTGAGGAAGTGACGGACTGTCGGAGGGTCAGTACTGGGGGAGTGACGGACTGTCGGAGGGTCAGTACTGAGGGCGCGCCGCACTGTCGGAGGGTCAGTACTGAGGGAGTGACGGACTGTCGGAGGGTCAGTACTGAGGGAGTGACGGACTGTCGGAGGGTCAGTACTGAGGGAGTGACGGACTGTCGGAGGGTCAGTACTGAGGGAGTGACGGATGTCGGAGGGTCAGTACTGAGGGCGCGCCGGACTGTCGGAGGGTCAGTACTGAGGGCGCGCCGCACTGTCGGAGGGTCAGTACTGAGGGAGCGCCACACTTTCGGGGGGTCAGTACAGAAGGGAGCGCCACACTGTCGGAGGGTCAGTACTGAGTGAGCGCTGCACTGTCGGAGGGTCAGTACTGAGTGAGTGCCGCACTGTCGGAGGGTCAGTACTGAGGGAGCGCCACACTTTCGGGGGGTCAGTACAGAGGGAGCGCCACACTGTCGGAGGGTCAGTACTGAGTGAGCGCTGCACTGTCGGAGGGTCAGTACTGAGGGAGCGCCGCACTGTCGGAGGGTCAGTACTGAGGGAGTGCCGCACTATCGGAGGGTCAGTACTGAGGGAGTACTGCACTGTTGGAGGGTCAGTATTGAGGGAGTGCTGCACTGTCAGGGGGTCAGTAATGAGTGAGTGCTGCACAGTCAGAGGGTCAGTACTGAGGGAGTGCCGCATTGTCGGAGGGTCATAACAGGTGGCGCCACACTGTCGGAGGGTCAGTACTGAGTGAGCGCTGCACTGTCGGAGGGTCAGTACTGAGGGAGCGCCGCACTGTCGGAGGGTCAGTACTGAGGGAGTGCTGCACTGTCGGAGGGTCAGTACTGAGGGAGTGCCGCACTGTCGAAGGGTCAGTACTGAGGGAGTGCCGCACTGTCGGAGGGTCAGTACTGAGGGAGTGCTGCACTGTCGGAGGGTCAGTACTGAGGGAGTGCCGAACTGTCGGAGGGTCAGAACTGAGGGAGTGCCGCACCTTCGGAGGGTCAGTACTGAGGGAGTGCCGCACCTTCGGAGGGTCAGCACTGAGGGAGTGCCGCACCTTCGGAGGGTCAGTACTGAGGGAGAGCCGCATTGTCGGAGGGTCAGTACTGAGGGAGTGCCGCACTGTCGGAGGACCAGTACTGAGGGAGTGCCGCACCGTCGGAGGGTCAGTACTGAGGGAGTGCCGCACTGTCGGAGGGCCAGTACTGAGGGAGAGCCGCACTGTCGGAGGGACAGTACTGAGGGGGCGCCGCACTGTCGGAGGACCAGTACTGAGGGAGTGCCGCACTGTCGGAGGGTCAGTACTGAGGGAGTGCCGCACTGTCGGAGGGTCAGTACTGAGGGAGTGCCGCACTGTCGGAGGGTCAGTACTGAGGGAGTGCCGCACTGTCGGAGGGTCAGTACTGAGGGAGCGCCGCACTGTCGGAGGGTCAGTACTGAGGGAGAGACGCACTGTCGGAGGGTCAGTATTGAGGGAGTGCTGCACTGTCGGAGGGTCAGTATTGAGGGAGTGCTGCACTGTCGGAGGATCAGTACAGAGGGAGCGCCGCACTGTCAGATGATCAGTACTGAGGGAGTGCCGCACTGTCGGAGGGTCAGTACTGAGGGAGTGACGGATTGTCGGAGGGTCAGTGCTGAGGGCGCGCCGCACTGTCGGAGGGTCAGCACTGAGGGAGCACCTCACTGTCGGACGCTAAGTACTGAGGGAGCGCCGCACTGTCGGGGGGTCAGTACTGAGGGAGTGCCGCACTGTCGGAGGGTCAGTACTGAGGGAGTGACGCACTGTCGGAGGGTCAGTACTGAGGGAGCGCCGCACTGTCGGAGGGTCAGTACTGAGGGAGAGACGCACTGTTGGAGAGTCAGTACTGAGGGAGCACTGCACTGTCATAGGATCAGTATTGAGCGAGTGCAGCACTGTCGGGTGGTCAGTACTGAGGGAGTGCCGCACTGTCAGAGGGTCAGAACTGAGGGAGTGCGCCACTGTCGGAGTGTCAGGACTGAGGGAGTGACGGACTGTCGGAGGGTCAGTACTGAGGGAGCACCTCACTGTCGGACGTTCAGTACTGAGGGAGCGCCGCACTGTTGGGGGGTCAGTACTGAGGGAGTGCGCCACTGTCGGAGTGTCAGTACTGAGGGAGTGCCGCACTGTCGGAGAGTCAGTACTGAGGGAGCGCCTCAATGTCGGAGGGTCAGGACTGAGGGAGTGCAGCACTGTTGGCGTGTCAGTACTGAGGGAGTGCCCCACTGTCGAAGAGTCAGTATTGAGGGAGTGCTGCATTGTCAGAAGGTCAGTACTGAGGGAGTGCTGCACTGTCGGAAGGTCAGTACAGAGGGAGTGCTGCACTGTCGGATGGTCAGTACCGAGGGATCGCCACACTGTCGGTGGGTCAGTACTGAGGGAGTGCCGCACTGTCGGAGGATCAGTACTGAGGGAGGGCTGCACTGTTGGAAGGTCAGAACTGAGGGAGTGCTGCACTGTCGGGGGGTCAGTAATGAGGGAGTGCCGCAATGTCAGAGGGTCAGCACTGAGAAAGTGCCGCAATGTCGGAGGGTCAGTACTGAGGGAGTGCTGCACTGTCGGATGGTCAGTACTGAGGGAGCGCCGCACTGTCGGAGGGTCAGTACTGAGGGAGTGACGGACTCTCGGAGGGTCAGTACTGAGGGCGCGCAGCACTCTCGGAGGGTCAGTACTGAGGGAGCGCCTCACTCTCGGAGGGTCAGTACTGAGGGAGTGCCGCACTGTCTGAGGGTCAGTACTGAGGGAGTGCGCCACTGTCGGAGTGTCAGCACTGAGGGAGTGCCGCACTGTCGGAGAGTCAGTACTGAGGGAGCGCCTCAATGTCGGAGGATCAGTACTGAGGGAAAGCAGCACTGTCGGGGGGTCAGTACTGAGGGACTGCCCCACTGTCGAAGAGTCAGTACTGAGGGAGTGCCGCAATGTCGGAGGGTCAGTACTGAGGGAGTGACGTACTGTCGGAGGGTCAGTACTGAGGGAGTGCTGCACTGTCGGAGGGTCAGTACAGAGGGAGCGGCGCACTGTCGGAGGGTCAGTACTGAGGGAGTGACGCACTGTCGGAGGGTCAGTACTGAGGGAGTGCTGCACTGTCGGAGGGTCAGTACAGAAAGAGCGCCGCACTGTCGGAGGGTCAGTACTGAGGGAGCGCCGCACTGTCGGAGGGTCAGTACTGAGGGAGTGACACACTGTCGGAGGGTCAGTACCGAGGGAGAGCCACACTGTCGGAGGGTCAGTACTGAGGGAGTGCCGCACTGTCGGAGGGTCAGTACTGAGGGAGTGCCGCAGTGTCGGAGGGTCAGTGCTGAGGGAGTGCCGCACTGTCGGAGGGTCAGTACTGAGGGAGTGCAGCACTGTTGGAGGGTCAGTACTGAGGGATCGCCACACTGTCGGAGTGTCAGTACTGAGGGAGTGCCGCACTGTCGGAGGATCAGTACTGAGGGAGTGCTGCACTGTCGGGGGGTCAGTAATGAGGGAGTGCCGCAATATCAGAGGGTCAGTACTGAGGGAGTGCCGCAATGTCGGAGGGTCAGTACTGAGGGAGTGCCGCACTGTCGGAGGGTCAGTACTGAGGGAGTGACGCACTTTCGGAAGGTCAGTACTGAGGGAGTGCCGCACTGTCGGAGGGTCAGTACTGAGGGAGCGCCGCACTGTCGGAGGGTCAGTACTGAGGGAGCGCCTCACTGTCGGAGGGTCAGTACTGAGGGAGCGCTGCAATGTCGGATGGTCAGTACTGAGGGAGCGCCGCACTGTCGAAGTGTCAGTACAGAGGGAGGGACGCACTGTCGGAGGGTCAGTACTGAGGGAGAGACGCACTCTTGGAGAGTCAGTACTGAGGGAGCGCTGCACGGTCAGAGGGTCAGTATTGAGGGAGTGCCGCACTGTCGTATGGTCAGTACTGAGGGAGTGCCGCATTGTCGGAGGGTCAGTACTGAGGGAGTGCCGCACTGTCGGAGGACCAGTACTGAGGGAGTATCGCATTGTCGGAGGGTCAGTACTGAGGGAGGGCCGCACTGTCGGATGGTCAGTACTGAGGGAGGGCCGCACTGTCGGAGGGTCAGTACTGAGGAAGCGCCGCACTGTCGGAGGGTCTGTACTGAGGTGGTGCCGCACTGTCGGAGGGTCAGTACTGAGGGAGAGCCGCACTGTCGGAGGGTCAGTACAGAGGGAGTGCCGCACTGTCGGAGGGTCAGTCCTGAGGGAGCGCCGCGCTGTCGGAGAGTCAGTACTGAGAGAGTGCCGCCCTGCCGGAGGGTCAGCACTGAGGGAAGGCTGCACGATTGGAGGGTCAGTACTGAGGGAGCGCCGCACTGTCGGAGAGTCAGTACTGAGGGAGTGCCGCACTGTAGGAGTGTCAGTACTGAGGGAGCGCTGCAATGTCGGAGGGTCAGTACTGAGGGAGCGCCGCACTGTCGGGTGGTCAGTACAGAGGGAGCGCCACACTGTCGGAGGTTCATTACTGAGGGAGCGCCGCACTGTCGGAGGGTCAGTACTGAGGGAGTGCCGCACTGTTGGAGATTCAGGACTGAGGGAGTGCCGCCCTGTCGGAGGGTCAGTACTGAGGGAGAGACGCACTGTCGGAGTGTCAGTACTGAGGGAGTGCCGCACTATCGGAGAGTCAGTACTGAGGGAGTGACGCACTGTCGGAGGATCAGCACTGAGGGAGGGCTGCACTGTTGGAAGGTCAGAACTGAGGGAGTGCAGCACTGTCGGGGGGTCAGTAATGAGGGAATGTCGCAATATCAGAGGGTCAGTACTGAGGGAGTGCCGCAATGTCGGAGGGTCAGTACTGAGGGAGTGCCGCAATGTCGGAGGGTCAGTACTGAGGGAGTGCCGCACTGTCGGAGGGTCAGTACTGAGGGAGTGACGCACTGTCGGAGGGTCAGTACAGAGGGAGTGCAGCACTGTCGGAGGATCAGTACAGAGGGAGCGCCGCACTGTCGGAGGGTCAGTACTGAGGGAGTGCCGCACTGTCGGAGGGTCAGTACTGAGGGAGTGCCGCACTGTCGGAGGGTCAGTACTGAGGGAGCGCCGCACTGTCGGAGGGTCAGTACTGAGGGAGAGACGCACTGTCGGAGGGTCAGTATTGAGGGAGTGCTGCACTGTCGGAGGGTCAGTATTGAGGGAGTGCTGCACTGTCGGAGGATCAGTACAGAGGGAGCGCCGCACTGTCAGATGATCAGTACTGAGGGAGTGCCGCACTGTCGGAGGGTCAGTACTGAGGGAGTGACGGATTGTCGGAGGGTCAGTGCTGAGGGCGCGCCGCACTGTCGGAGGGTCAGCACTGAGGGAGCACCTCACTGTCGGACGCTAAGTACTGAGGGAGTGCCGCACTGTCGGAGAGTCAGTACTGAGGGAGTGCCGCACTGTCGGAGGGTCAGTACTGAGGGAGCGCCGCACTGTCGGAGGGTCAGTACTGAGGGAGAGACGCACTGTCGGAGGGTCAGTATTGAGGGAGTGCTGCACTGTCGGAGGGTCAGTATTGAGGGAGTGCTGCACTGTCGGAGGATCAGTACAGAGGGAGCGCCGCACTGTCAGATGATCAGTACTGAGGGAGTGCCGCACTGTCGGAGGGTCAGTACTGAGGGAGTGACGGATTGTCGGAGGGTCAGTGCTGAGGGCGCGCCGCACTGTCGGAGGGTCAGCACTGAGGGAGCACCTCACTGTCGGACGCTAAGTACTGAGGGAGCGCCGCACTGTCGGAGTGTCAGTACTGAGGGAGTGCCGCACTGTCGGAGAGTCAGTACTGAGGGTGCGCCTCAATGTCGGAGAGTCAGTACTGAGGGAGTGCAGCACTGTCGGGGTGTCAGTACTGAGGGAGTGCCGCACTGTCGGAGGGTCAGTACTGAGGGAGCGCTGCACTGTCGGAGGGTCAGTACTGAGGGAGTGCCTCACTGTCGGAGGGTCAGTACTGAGGGAGCGCTGCACTGTTGGAGGGTCAGTACTGAGGGAGTGCCGCACTGTCGGAGGGTCAGTACTGAGGGAGTGCCGCACTGTCGGAGGGTCAGTACTGAGGGAGTGTCGCACTGTCGGAGGGTCAGTACTGAGGGACTGTCGCACTGTCAGAGGGTCAGTACTGAGGGAGCGCCGCACTGTCGGAGGGTCAGTACTGAGGGAGCGCCGCACTGTCGGAAGGTCAGTACTGAGAGAGAGACGCACTGTCGGAGGGTCAGTACTGAGGGAGTGCTGCACTGTCGGAGGGTCAGTACTGAGGGAGTGCCGCACTGTCGCAGGGTCAGTACTGAGAGAGAGACGCACTGTTGGAGGGTCAGTACTGAGGGAGAGCCGCACCGTCGGAGCGTCAGTACTGAGGGAGTGCCGCACTGTCGGAGGGTCAGTACTGAGGGAGCGCTGCACTGTCAGAGGGTCAGTATTGAGGGAGTGCTGCACTGCCGGATGGTCAGTACTGAGGGAGTGCCGCACTGTCGGAGGGTCAGTACTGAGGAAGTGACGGACTGTCGGAGGGTCAGTACTGGGGGAGTGACGGACTGTCGGAGGGTCAGTACTGAGGGCGCGCCGCACTGTCGGAGGGTCAGTACTGAGGGAGTGACGGACTGTCGGAGGGTCAGTACTGAGGGAGTGACGGACTGTCGGAGGGTCAGTACTGAGGGAGTGACGGACTGTCGGAGGGTCAGTACTGAGGGAGTGACGGATGTCGGAGGGTCAGTACTGAGGGCGCGCCGGACTGTCGGAGGGTCAGTACTGAGGGCGCGCCGCACTGTCGGAGGGTCAGTACTGAGGGAGCGCCACACTTTCGGGGGGTCAGTACAGAAGGGAGCGCCACACTGTCGGAGGGTCAGTACTGAGTGAGCGCTGCACTGTCGGAGGGTCAGTACTGAGTGAGTGCCGCACTGTCGGAGGGTCAGTACTGAGGGAGCGCCACACTTTCGGGGGGTCAGTACAGAGGGAGCGCCACACTGTCGGAGGGTCAGTACTGAGTGAGCGCTGCACTGTCGGAGGGTCAGTACTGAGGGAGCGCCGCACTGTCGGAGGGTCAGTACTGAGGGAGTGCCGCACTATCGGAGGGTCAGTACTGAGGGAGTACTGCACTGTTGGAGGGTCAGTATTGAGGGAGTGCTGCACTGTCAGGGGGTCAGTAATGAGTGAGTGCTGCACAGTCAGAGGGTCAGTACTGAGGGAGTGCCGCATTGTCGGAGGGTCATAACAGGTGGCGCCACACTGTCGGAGGGTCAGTACTGAGTGAGCGCTGCACTGTCGGAGGGTCAGTACTGAGGGAGCGCCGCACTGTCGGAGGGTCAGTACTGAGGGAGTGCTGCACTGTCGGAGGGTCAGTACTGAGGGAGTGCCGCACTGTCGAAGGGTCAGTACTGAGGGAGTGCCGCACTGTCGGAGGGTCAGTACTGAGGGAGTGCTGCACTGTCGGAGGGTCAGTACTGAGGGAGTGCCGAACTGTCGGAGGGTCAGAACTGAGGGAGTGCCGCACCTTCGGAGGGTCAGTACTGAGGGAGTGCCGCACCTTCGGAGGGTCAGCACTGAGGGAGTGCCGCACCTTCGGAGGGTCAGTACTGAGGGAGAGCCGCATTGTCGGAGGGTCAGTACTGAGGGAGTGCCGCACTGTCGGAGGACCAGTACTGAGGGAGTGCCGCACCGTCGGAGGGTCAGTACTGAGGGAGTGCCGCACTGTCGGAGGGCCAGTACTGAGGGAGAGCCGCACTGTCGGAGGGACAGTACTGAGGGGGCGCCGCACTGTCGGAGGACCAGTACTGAGGGAGTGCCGCACTGTCGGAGGGTCAGTACTGAGGGAGTGCCGCACTGTCGGAGGGTCAGTACTGAGGGAGTGCCGCACTGTCGGAGGGTCAGTACTGAGGGAGTGCCGCACTGTCGGAGGGTCAGTACTGAGGGAGCGCCGCACTGTCGGAGGGTCAGTACTGAGGGAGAGACGCACTGTCGGAGGGTCAGTATTGAGGGAGTGCTGCACTGTCGGAGGGTCAGTATTGAGGGAGTGCTGCACTGTCGGAGGATCAGTACAGAGGGAGCGCCGCACTGTCAGATGATCAGTACTGAGGGAGTGCCGCACTGTCGGAGGGTCAGTACTGAGGGAGTGACGGATTGTCGGAGGGTCAGTGCTGAGGGCGCGCCGCACTGTCGGAGGGTCAGCACTGAGGGAGCACCTCACTGTCGGACGCTAAGTACTGAGGGAGCGCCGCACTGTCGGGGGGGTCAGTACTGAGGGAGTGCCGCACTGTCGGAGGGTCAGTACTGAGGGAGTGACGCACTGTCGGAGGGTCAGTACTGAGGGAGCGCCGCACTGTCGGAGGGTCAGTACTGAGGGAGAGACGCACTGTTGGAGAGTCAGTACTGAGGGAGCACTGCACTGTCATAGGATCAGTATTGAGCGAGTGCAGCACTGTCGGGTGGTCAGTACTGAGGGAGTGCCGCACTGTCAGAGGGTCAGAACTGAGGGAGTGCGCCACTGTCGGAGTGTCAGGACTGAGGGAGTGACGGACTGTCGGAGGGTCAGTACTGAGGGAGCACCTCACTGTCGGACGTTCAGTACTGAGGGAGCGCCGCACTGTTGGGGGGTCAGTACTGAGGGAGTGCGCCACTGTCGGAGTGTCAGTACTGAGGGAGTGCCGCACTGTCGGAGAGTCAGTACTGAGGGAGCGCCTCAATGTCGGAGGGTCAGGACTGAGGGAGTGCAGCACTGTTGGCGTGTCAGTACTGAGGGAGTGCCCCACTGTCGAAGAGTCAGTATTGAGGGAGTGCTGCATTGTCAGAAGGTCAGTACTGAGGGAGTGCTGCACTGTCGGAAGGTCAGTACAGAGGGAGTGCTGCACTGTCGGATGGTCAGTACCGAGGGATCGCCACACTGTCGGTGGGTCAGTACTGAGGGAGTGCCGCACTGTCGGAGGATCAGTACTGAGGGAGGGCTGCACTGTTGGAAGGTCAGAACTGAGGGAGTGCTGCACTGTCGGGGGGTCAGTAATGAGGGAGTGCCGCAATGTCAGAGGGTCAGCACTGAGAAAGTGCCGCAATGTCGGAGGGTCAGTACTGAGGGAGTGCTGCACTGTCGGATGGTCAGTACTGAGGGAGCGCCGCACTGTCGGAGGGTCAGTACTGAGGGAGTGACGGACTCTCGGAGGGTCAGTACTGAGGGCGCGCAGCACTCTCGGAGGGTCAGTACTGAGGGAGCGCCTCACTCTCGGAGGGTCAGTACTGAGGGAGTGCCGCACTGTCTGAGGGTCAGTACTGAGGGAGTGCGCCACTGTCGGAGTGTCAGCACTGAGGGAGTGCCGCACTGTCGGAGAGTCAGTACTGAGGGAGCGCCTCAATGTCGGAGGATCAGTACTGAGGGAAAGCAGCACTGTCGGGGGGTCAGTACTGAGGGACTGCCCCACTGTCGAAGAGTCAGTACTGAGGGAGTGCCGCACTGTCGGAGGGTCAGTACTGAGGGAGCGCTGCACTGTCAGAGGGTCAGTACTGAGGGAGTGCCGCATTATCGGAGAGTCAGTACTGAGGGAGCGCAGCACTATCGGAGTGTCAGTACTGAGGCAGTGCTGCACTGTCGGAAGGTCAGTACAGAGGGAGCGCAGCACTGTCGGGAGGTCATTACAGAGGGAGCGCCACACTGTCGGAGGGTCAGTACAGAGGGAGCGCTACAATGTCGGAGGGCCAGTACTGAGGGATCGCCACACTGTCGGAGTGTCAGTACTGAGGGAGTGCCGCAATGTCGGAGGGTCAGTACTGAGGGAGTGACGTACTGTCGGAGGGTCAGTACTGAGGGAGTGCTGCACTGTCGGAGGGTCAGTACAGAGGGAGCGGCGCACTGTCGGAGGGTCAGTACTGAGGGAGTGACGCACTGTCGGAGGGTCAGTACTGAGGGAGTGCTGCACTGTCGGAGGGTCAGTACAGAAAGAGCGCCGCACTGTCGGAGGGTCAGTACTGAGGGAGCGCCGCACTGTCGGAGGGTCAGTACTGAGGGAGTGACACACTGTCGGAGGGTCAGTACCGAGGGAGAGCCACACTGTCGGAGGGTCAGTACTGAGGGAGTGCCGCACTGTCGGAGGGTCAGTACTGAGGGAGTGCCGCAGTGTCGGAGGGTCAGTGCTGAGGGAGTGCCGCACTGTCGGAGGGTCAGTACTGAGGGAGTGCAGCACTGTTGGAGGGTCAGTACTGAGGGATCGCCACACTGTCGGAGTGTCAGTACTGAGGGAGTGCCGCACTGTCGGAGGATCAGTACTGAGGGAGTGCTGCACTGTCGGGGGGTCAGTAATGAGGGAGTGCCGCAATATCAGAGGGTCAGTACTGAGGGAGTGCCGCAATGTCGGAGGGTCAGTACTGAGGGAGTGCCGCACTGTCGGAGGGTCAGTACTGAGGGAGTGACGCACTTTCGGAAGGTCAGTACTGAGGGAGTGCCGCACTGTCGGAGGGTCAGTACTGAGGGAGCGCCGCACTGTCGGAGGGTCAGTACTGAGGGAGCGCCTCACTGTCGGAGGGTCAGTACTGAGGGAGCGCTGCAATGTCGGATGGTCAGTACTGAGGGAGCGCCGCACTGTCGAAGTGTCAGTACAGAGGGAGGGACGCACTGTCGGAGGGTCAGTACTGAGGGAGAGACGCACTGTCGGAGGGTCAGTACTGAGGGAGAGCCGCACTGTCGGAGGGTCAGTACAGAGGGAGTGCCGCACTGTCGGAGGGTCAGTACTGAGGGAGCGCTGCACGGTCAGAGGGTCAGTATTGAGGGAGTGCCGCACTGTCGTATGGTCAGTACTGAGGGAGTGCCGCATTGTCGGAGGGTCAGTACTGAGGGAGTGCCGCACTGTCGGAGGACCAGTACTGAGGGAGTATCGCATTGTCGGAGGGTCAGTACTGAGGGAGGGCCGCACTGTCGGATGGTCAGTACTGAGGGAGGGCCGCACTGTCGGAGGGTCAGTACTGAGGAAGCGCCGCACTGTCGGAGGGTCTGTACTGAGGTGGTGCCGCACTGTCGGAGGGTCAGTACTGAGGGAGAGCCGCACTGTCGGAGGGTCAGTACAGAGGGAGTGCCGCACTGTCGGAGGGTCAGTCCTGAGGGAGCGCCGCGCTGTCGGAGAGTCAGTACTGAGAGAGTGCCGCCCTGCCGGAGGGTCAGCACTGAGGGAAGGCTGCACGATTGGAGGGTCAGTACTGAGGGAGCGCCGCACTGTCGGAGAGTCAGTACTGAGGGAGTGCCGCACTGTAGGAGTGTCAGTACTGAGGGAGCGCTGCAATGTCGGAGGGTCAGTACTGAGGGAGCGCCGCACTGTCGGGTGGTCAGTACAGAGGGAGCGCCACACTGTCGGAGGTTCATTACTGAGGGAGCGCCGCACTGTCGGAGGGTCAGTACTGAGGGAGTGCCGCACTGTTGGAGATTCAGGACTGAGGGAGTGCCGCCCTGTCGGAGGGTCAGTACTGAGGGAGAGACGCACTGTCGGAGTGTCAGTACTGAGGGAGTGCCGCACTATCGGAGAGTCAGTACTGAGGGAGTGACGCACTGTCGGAGGATCAGCACTGAGGGAGGGCTGCACTGTTGGAAGGTCAGAACTGAGGGAGTGCAGCACTGTCGGGGGGTCAGTAATGAGGGAATGTCGCAATATCAGAGGGTCAGTACTGAGGGAGTGCCGCAATGTCGGAGGGTCAGTACTGAGGGAGTGCCGCAATGTCGGAGGGTCAGTACTGAGGGAGTGCCGCACTGTCGGAGGGTCAGTACTGAGGGAGTGACGCACTGTCGGAGGGTCAGTACAGAGGGAGTGCAGCACTGTCGGAGGATCAGTACAGAGGGAGCGCCGCACTGTCGGAGGGTCAGTACTGAGGGAGTGCCGCACTGTCGGAGGGTCAGTACTGAGGGAGTGCCGCACTGTCGGAGGGTCAGTACTGAGGGAGCGCCGCACTGTCGGAGGGTCAGTACTGAGGGAGAGACGCACTGTCGGAGGGTCAGTATTGAGGGAGTGCTGCACTGTCGGAGGGTCAGTATTGAGGGAGTGCTGCACTGTCGGAGGATCAGTACAGAGGGAGCGCCGCACTGTCAGATGATCAGTACTGAGGGAGTGCCGCACTGTCGGAGGGTCAGTACTGAGGGAGTGACGGATTGTCGGAGGGTCAGTGCTGAGGGCGCGCCGCACTGTCGGAGGGTCAGCACTGAGGGAGCACCTCACTGTCGGACGCTAAGTACTGAGGGAGTGCCGCACTGTCGGAGAGTCAGTACTGAGGGAGTGCCGCACTGTCGGAGGGTCAGTACTGAGGGAGCGCCGCACTGTCGGAGGGTCAGTACTGAGGGAGAGACGCACTGTCGGAGGGTCAGTATTGAGGGAGTGCTGCACTGTCGGAGGGTCAGTATTGAGGGAGTGCTGCACTGTCGGAGGATCAGTACAGAGGGAGCGCCGCACTGTCAGATGATCAGTACTGAGGGAGTGCCGCACTGTCGGAGGGTCAGTACTGAGGGAGTGACGGATTGTCGGAGGGTCAGTGCTGAGGGCGCGCCGCACTGTCGGAGGGTCAGCACTGAGGGAGCACCTCACTGTCGGACGCTAAGTACTGAGGGAGCGCCGCACTGTCGGAGTGTCAGTACTGAGGGAGTGCCGCACTGTCGGAGAGTCAGTACTGAGGGTGCGCCTCAATGTCGGAGAGTCAGTACTGAGGGAGTGCAGCACTGTCGGGGTGTCAGTACTGAGGGAGTGCCGCACTGCCGGAGGATCAGTACTGAGGGAGGGCTGCACTTTTGGAAGGTCAGAACTGAGGGAGTGCTGCACTGTCGGGGGGTCAGTAATGAGGGAGTGCCGCAATGTCAGAGGGTCAGTAATGAGGGAGTGCCGCAATGTCGGAGGGTCAGTACTGAGGGAGTGACGCACAGTCGGAGGGTCAGTACTGAGGGAGTGACGCACTGTCGGAGGGTCAGTACTGAGGGAGTGACGCACTGTCGGAGGGTCAGTACTGAGGGAGTGACGCACTGTCGGAGGGTCAGTACTGAGGGAGTGCTGCACTGTCGGAGGGTCAGTACAGAGGGAGCGCCGCACTGTCGGAGGGTCAGTACTGAGGGAGCGCCGCACTGTTGGAGGGTCAGTACTGAGGGAGTGACACACTGTCGGAGGGTCAGTACTGAGGGAGAGCCACACTGTCGGAGGGTCAGTACTGAGGGAGTGCCGCACTGTCGAAGGGTCAGTACTGAGGGAGTGCCGCAGTGTCGGAGGGTCAGTGCTGAGGGAGTGCCGCACTTTCGGAAGGTCAGTACTGAGGGAGTGCCGCACTGTCGGAGGGTCAGTACTGAGGGAGCGCCGCACTGTCGGAGGGTCAGTACTGAGGGAGCGCCTCACTGTCGGAGGGTCAGTACTGAGGGAGCGCTGCAATGTCGGATGGTCAGTACTGAGGGAGCGCCGCACTGTCGAAGTGTCAGTACAGAGGGAGGGACGCACTGTCGGAGGGTCAGTACTGAGGGAGATACGCACTCTTGGAGAGTCAGTACTGAGGGAGCGCTGCACGGTCAGAGGGTCAGTATTGAGGGAGTGCCGCACTGTCGGATGGTCAGTACTGAGGGAGTGCCGCATTGTCGGAGGGTCAGTACTGAGGGAGAGCCGCACTGTCGGAGGACCAGTACTGAGGGAGTATCGCACTGTCGGAGGGTCAGGACTGAGGGAGGGCCGCACTGTCGGATGGTCAGTACTGAGGGAGAGCCGCACTGTCGGAGGGTCAGTACAGAGGGAGTGCCGCACTGTCGGAGGGTCAGTCCTGAGGGAAGGCTGCACTATTGGAGGGTCAGTACTGAGGGAGCGCCGCACTGTCGGAGAGTCAGTACTGAGGGAGTGCCGCACTGTAGGAGTGTCAGGCCTGAGGGAGCGCTGCAATGTCGGAGGGTCAGTACTGAGGGAGCGCCGCACTGTCGGGTGGTCAGTACAGAGGGAGCGCCACACAGTCGGAGGTTCATTACTGAGGGAGCGCCGCACTGTCGGAGGGTCAGTACTGAGGGAGTGCCGCACTGTTGGAGATTCAGGACTGAGGGAGTGCCGCCCTGTCGGAGGGTCAGTACTGAGGGAGAGACGCACTGTCGGAGTGTCAGTACTGAGGGAGTGCCGCACTATCGGAGAGTCAGTACTGAGGGAGTGACGCACTGTCGGAGCGTCAGTACTGAGGGAGCGCCGAACTGTCGGAGGGTCAGTACTGAGGGAGCGCCGCACTGTCGGAGGGTCAGTATTGAGGCAGCGCCGCACTGTCGGAGGGTCAGTAGAGGGAGTGACGCACTGTTGGAGGGTCAGTACTGAGGGAGTGCTGCACTGTCAGAGGGTCAGAATTGAGGGAGTGCTGCACTGTCGGATGGTCAGTACTGAGGGAGCGCCGCACTGTCGGAGGGTCAGTACTGAGGGAGCGCCGCACAGTCGGAGGGTCAGTACTGAGGGAGCGCCGCACTGTCGGAGGGTCAGTACTGAGGGAGAGACGCACTGTCGGAGGGTCAGTCCTGAGGGAGCGCTGCACTGTCGGATGGTCAGTACTGAGGGAGCGCCGCACTGTCGAAGTGTCAGTACTGAGGGAGTGCCGCACTGTCGGAGGATCAGTACTGAGGGAGTGATACACTGTTGGAGGGTCAGTACTGAGGGAGTGCTGCACTGTCGGGGGGTCAGTAATGAGGGAGTGCTGCACTGTCAGAGGGTCAGTACTGAGGGAGTGCCGCACTGTGGAAGGGCCGCACTGTGGAAGGGTCAGTACTGAGGGAGCACCGCACTGTCGGAGGGTCAGTACTGAGGGAGTCCCGCACTGTCGGAGGGTCAGTACTGAGGGAGTGCCGGACTGTCGGAGGGTCAGTACTGAGGGAGTGACGCACTGTCGGAGGGTCAGTACTGAGGGAGTGCGGCACTGTCGGAGGGTCAGTACTGAGGGAGTGACGGACTGTCGGAGGGTCAGTACTGAGGGAGCACCGCACTGTCGGAGGGTCAGTACTGAGGGAGCACCTCACTATCGGACGTTCAGTACTGAGGGAGTGCCGCACTGTCGGGGGGTCAGTACTGAGGGAGTGCGCCACTGTCGGAGTGTCAGTACTGAGGGAGTGCCGCATTGTCGGAGAGTCAGTACTGAGGGAGCGCCTCAATGTCGGAGGGTCAATACTGAGGAAGTGCAGCACGGTCGGGGGGTCAGTACAGAGGGAGCGCCACACTGTCGAGGGTCAGTACAGAGGGAGCGCCACACTGTCGGAGGGTCAGTACTGAGGGAGTGCCGCACTGTCGGAGGGTCAGTACTGAGGGAGTGCCGCACTGTCGGAGGGTCAGTACTGAGGGAGTGCCGCACTGCCGGAGGGTCAGTACTGAGGGAGTGCTACACTGTCGGAGGGTCAGTACTGAGGGAACGCCGCACTGTCGGAGGGTCAGTACTGTGGGAACGCCGCACTATCGGACGTTCAGTACTGAGGGAGTGCCGCACTGTCGGGGGGTCAGTACTGAGGGAGTGCGCCACTGTCGGAGTGTCAGTACTGAGGGAGTGCCGCATTGTCGGAGAGTCAGTACTGAGGGAGCGCCTCAATGTCGGATGGTCAGTATTGAGGAAGTGCAGCACGGTCGGGGGGTCAGTACAGAGGGAGCGCCACACTGTCGGAGGGTCAGTACTGAGGGAGTGCCGCACTGTCGGAGGGTCAGTACTGAGGGAGTGCCGCACTGTCGGAGGGTCAGTACTGAGGGAGTGCCGCACTGTCGGAGGGTCAGTACTGAGGGAGTGCTACACTGTCGGAGGGTCAGTACTGAGGGAACGCCGCACTGTCGGAGGGTCAGTACTGAGGGAACGCCGCACTGTCGGAGGGTCAGTACTGAGGGAGCGCCGCACTGTCGGAGGGTCAGTACTGAGGGAGCACCGCACTGTCGGAGGGTCAGTACTGAGGGAGCACCGCACTGTCGGAGGGTCAGTACTGAGGGAATGTCGCACTGTCGGAGGGTCAGTGCTAGGGGGTGCTGCACTGTCGGAGGGTCAGTACTGAGGGAGTGACGCACTTTCGGAGGGTCAGTACTGAGGGAGCGCCGCACTGTCGGAGGGTCAGTACTGAGGCAGCGCCGCACTGTTGGAGGGTCAGTACTGAGGCAGCGCCGCACTGTCGAAGTGTCAGTACTGAGGGAGAGCCGCACTGTCGGAGGATCAGTACTGAGGGAGTGCTGCACTGTTGGAGGGTCAGCACTGAAGGAGTGCTACACTGTCGGGGGGTCAGTAATGAGGGAGTGCTGAACTGTCAGAGGGTCAGTACTGAGGTAGCGCCACAATGTCGGAGGGTCAGTACTGAGGGAGTGCAGCACTGTCGGGGTGTCAGTACTGAGGGAGTGCCCCACTGTCGAAGAGTCAGTACTGAGGGAGTGCCGCACTGTCGGAGGGTCAGGACTGAGGGAGTGCCGCATTATCGGCGAGTCAGTACTGAGGGAGCGCCGCACTATCGGAGTGTCAGTACTGAGGGAGTGCTGCACTGTCAGAAGGTCAGTACAGAGGGAGCGCAGCACGGTCGGGGGGGTCAGTACAGAGGGAGCGCCACACTGTCGGAGAGTCAGTACTGAGGGAGTGCCGCACTGTCGGAGGGTCAGTATTGAGGGAGAGCCGCACTGTCGGAGGGTCAGTACTGAGGGAGCGCCACACTGTCGGAGGGTCAGTACTGAGGGAGTGCCGCACTGTCAGAGGGTCAGTACTGAGGGAGTGCCGCACTGTCGGAGGGTCAGTACTGAGGGAGTGACGCACTATCGGAGGGTCAGTACTGAGGGAGAGACGCACTCTTGGAGAGTCAGTACTGAGGGAGCGCTGCACTGTCAGAGGGTCAGAATTGAGGGAGTGCTGCACTGTTGGATGGTCAGTACTGAGGGAGTGCCGCACTATCGGAGGGTCAGTACTGAGGGAGAGACGCACTCTTGGAGAGTCAGTACTGAGGGAGCGCTGCACTGTCAGAGGGTCAGTATTGAGGGAGTGCCGCACTGTTGGAGATTCAGTACTGAGGGAGTGCCGCCCTGTCGGAGGGTCAGTACTGAGGGAGAGACGCACTGTCAGAGTGTCAGTACTGAGGGAGTGCCGCACTATCGGAGAGTCAGTACTGAGGGCGTGACGCACTGTCGGAGGGTCAGTACTGAGGGAGTGCTGCACTGTCGGAGGGTCAGTACAGAAAGAGCGCCGCACTGTCGGAGGGTCAGTACTGAGGGAGCGCCGCACTGTCGGAGGGTCAGAACTGAGGGAGTGACACACTGTCGGAGGGTCAGTACCGAGGGAGAGCCACACTGTCGGAGGGTCAGTACTGAGGGAGTGCCGCACTGTCGGAGGGTCAGTACTGAGGGAGTGCCGCAGTGTCGGAGGGTCAGTGCTGAGGGAGTGCCGCACTGTCGGAGGGTCAGTACTGAGGGAGTGCAGCACTGTTGGAGGGTCAGTACTGAGGGATCGCCACACTGTCGGAGTGTCAGTACTGAGGGAGTGCCGCACTGTCGGAGGATCAGTACTGAGGGAGGGCTGCACTGTTGGAAGGTCAGAACTGAGGGAGTGCTGCACTGTCGGGGGGTCAGTAATGAGGGAGTGCCGCAATATCAGAGGGTCAGTACTGAGGGAGTGCCGCAATGTCGGAGGGTCAGTACTGAGGGAGTGCCGCACTGTCGGAGGGTCAGTACTGAGGGAGTGACGCACTTTCGGAAGGTCAGTACTGAGGGAGTGCCGCACTGTCGGAGGGTCAGTACTGAGGGAGCGCCTCACTGTCGGAGGGTCAGTACTGAGGGAGCGCTGCAATGTCAGATGGTCAGTACTGAGGGAGCGCCGCACTGTCGAAGTGTCAGTACAGAGGGAGGGACGCACTGTCGGAGGGTCAGTACTGAGGGAGAGACGCACTCTTGGAGAGTCAGTACTGAGGGAGCGCTGCACGGTCAGAGGGTCAGTATTGAGGGAGTGCCGCACTGTCGGATGGTCAGTACTGAGGGAGTGCCGCATTGTCGGAGGGTCAGTACTGAGGGAGTGCCGCACTGTCGGAGGACCAGTACTGAGGGAGTACCGCACTGTCGGAGGGTCAGTACTGAGGGAGGGCCGCACTGTCGGATGGTCAGTACTGAGGGAGGGCCGCACTGTCGGAGGGTCAGTACTGAGGAAGCGCCGCACTGTCGGAGGGTCTGTACTGAGGTGGTGCCGCACTGTCGGAGGGTCAGTACTGAGGGAGAGCCGCACTGTCGGAGGGTCAGTACAGAGGGAGTGCCGCACTGTCGGAGGGTCAGTCCTGAGGGAGCGCCGCGCTGTCGGAGAGTCAGTACTGAGAGAGTGCCGCCTTGTCGGAGGGTCAGCACTGAGGGAATGCTGCACTATTGGAGGGTCAGTACTGAGGGAGCGCCGCACTGTCGGAGAGTCAGTACTGAGGGAGTGCCGCACTGTAGGAGTGTCAGTACTGAGGGAGCGCTGCAATGTCAGAGGGTCAGTACAGAGGGAGCGCCGCACTGTCGGGTGGTCAGTACAGAGGGAGCGCCACACTGTCGGAGGTTCATTACTGAGGGAGTGCCGCACTGTTGGAGATTCAGTACTGAGGGAGTGCCGCCCTGTCGGAGGGGTCAGTACTGAGGGAGAGACGCACTGTCGGAGTGTCAGTACTGAGGGAGTGCCGAATATCGGAGAGTCAGTACTGAGGGAGTGACGCACTGTCGGAGGATCAGTACTGAGGGAGGGCTGCACTGTTGGAAGGTCAGAACTGAGGGAGTGCAGCACTGTCGGGGGGTCAGTAATGAGGGAGTGTCGCAATATCGGAGGGTCAGTACTGAGGGAGTGCCGCAATGTCGGAGGGTCAGTACTGAGGGAGTGCCGCAATGTCGGAGGGTCAGTACTGAGGGGAGTGACGCACTGTCGGAGGGTCAGTACTGAGGGAGTGCAGCACTGTCGGAGGATCAGTACAGAGGGAGCGCCGCACTGTCGGAGGGTCAGTACTGAGGGGAGTGCCGCACTATCGGAGGGTCAGTACTGAGGGAGAGACGCACTGTTGGAGCGTCAGTACTGAGGGAGCGCTGCACTGTCATAGGATCAGTATTGAGGGAGTGCTCCACTGTCGGAGGGTCAGTACTGAGGGCGCGCAGCACTGTCGGAGGGTCAGTACTGAGGGAGTGCCGCACTGTCGGAGTGTCAGTACTGAGGGAGTGCCGCACTGTCGGAGAGTCAGTACTGAGGGAGCGCCTCAATGTTGGAGGATCATTACAGAGGGAGCGCAGCACTGTCGGGGGGGTCATTACAGAGGGAGCGCCACACTGTCGGAGGGTCAGTACAGAGGGAGCGCCACAATGTCGAAGGGTCAGTACTGAGGGAGTGCCGCACTGTCGGAGGATCAGTACTGAGGGAGGGCTGCACTGTTGGAAGGTCAGAACTGAGGGAGTGCTGCACTGTCGGGGGGTCAGTAATGAGGGACTGCCGCAATGTCAGAGGGTCATTAATGAGGGACTGCCGCAATGTCAGAGGGTCATTAATGAGGGAGTGCCGCAATGTCGGAGGGTCAGTACTGAGGGAGTGCCGCACTGTTGGAGGGTCAGTACTGAGTGAGTGACGCACTGTCGGAGGGTCAGTACTGAGGGAGTGACGCACTGTTGGGGGGTCAGTACTGAGGGAGGGCTGCACTGTCGGAGGGTCAGTACAGAGGGAGCGCCGCACTGTCGGAGGGTCAGTACTGAGGAGGCGCCGCATGTCGGGGGGTCAGTACTGAGGGAGCGCCACACTGTCGGGGGGTCAGTACAGAGGGGAGCGCCATACTGTCGGAGGGTCAGTACTGAGGGAGCGCCTCACTCTCGGACGTTCAGTTCTGAGGGGAGTGCCGCACTGTCTGAGGGTCAGTACTGAGGGAGTGCGCCACTGTCGGAGTGTCAGTACTGAGGGAGTGCCGCACTGTCGGAGATTCAGTACTGAGGGAGCGCCTCAATGTCGGAGGGTCAGTACTGAGGGAGTGCCGCACTGTCGGAGGGTCAGTACTGAGGGAGTGCCGCACTGTCGGAGGGTCAGTACTGAGGGAGTGACGCACTGTCGGAGGGTCAGTACTGAGGGAGTGCTGCACTGTCGGAGGGTCAGTACAGAGGGAGCGCCGCACTGTCGGAGGGTCAGTACTGAGGGAGCGCCGCACTGTCGGAGGGTCAGTACCGAGGGAGAGCCACACTGTCGGAGGGTCAGTACTGAGGGAGTGCCGCACTGTCGGAGGGTCAGTACTGAGGGAGTGCCGCAGTGTCGGAGGGTCAGTGCTGAGGGAGTGCCGCACTGTCGGAGGGCTGCACTGTTGGAGGGTCAGTACTGAGGGATCGCCACACTGTCGGAGTGTCAGTACTGAGGGAGTGCCGCACTGTCGGAGGATCAGTACTGAGGGAGGGCTGCACTGTTGGAAGGTCAGAACTGAGGGAGTGCTGCACTGTCGGGGGGTCAGTAATGAGGGAGTGCCGCAATATCAGAGGGTCAAGACTGAGGGAGTGCCGCAATGTCGGAGGGTCAGTACTGAGGGAGTGCCGCACTGTCGGAGGGTCAGTACTGAGGGAGTGACGCACTTTCGGAAAGTCAGTACTGAGGGAGCGCCGCACTGTCGGAGGGTCAGTACTGAGGGAGCGCCGCACTGTCGGAGGGTCAGTACTGAGGGAGCGCCTCACTGTCGGAGGGTCAGTACTGAGGGAGCGCTGCAATGTCGGATGGTCAGTACTGAGGGAGCGCCGCACTGTCGAAGTGTCAGTACAGAGGGAGGGACGCACTGTCGGAGGGTCAGTACTGAGGGAGAGACGCACTCTTGGAGAGTCAGTACTGAGGGAGCGCTGCACGGTCAGAGGGTCAGTATTGAGGGAGTGCCGCACTGTCGGATGGTCAGTACTGAGTGAGTGCCGCATTGTCGGAGGGTCAGTACTGAGGGAGTGCCGCACTGTCGGAGGACCAGTACTGAGGGAGTATCGCACTGTCGGAGGGTCAGTACTGAGGGAGGGCCGCACTGTCGGATGGTCAGTACTGAGGGAGGGCCGCACTGTCGGAGGGTCAGTACTGAGGAAGCGCCGCACTGTCGGAGGGTCTGTACTGAGGTGGTGCCGCACTGTCGGAGGGTCAGTACTGAGGGAGAGCCGCACTGTCGGAGGGTCAGTACAGAGGGAGTGCCGCACTGTCAGAGGGTCAGTCCTGAGGGAGCGCCGCGCTGTCGGAGAGTCAGTACTGAGAGAGTGCCGCCCTGTCGCAGGGTCAGCACTGAGGGAAGGCTGCACTATTGGAGGGTCAGTACTGAGGGAGCGCCGCACTGTCGGAGAGTCAGTACTGAGGGAGTGCCGCACTGTAGGAGTGTCAGTACTGAGGGAGCGCTGCAATGTCGGAGGGTCAGTACTGAGGGAGCGCCGCACTGTCGGGTGGCCAGTACAGAGGGAGCGCCACACTGTCGGAGGTTCATTACTGAGGGAGCGCCGCACTGTCGGAGGGTCAGTACTGAGGGAATGCCGCACTGTTGGAGATTCAGTACTGAGGGAGTGCCGCCCTGTCGGAGGGTCAGTACTGAGGGAGAGACGCACTGTCGGAGTGTCAGTACTGAGGGAGTGCCGCACTATCGGAGAGTCAGTACTGAGGGAGTGACGCACTGTCGGAGGGTCAGTCCTGAGGGAGCGCCGCGCTGTCGGAGAGTCAGTACTGAGAGAGTGCCGGCCTGTCGGAGGGTCAGCACTGAGGGAAGGCTGCACTATTGGAGGGTCAGTACTGAGGGAGCGCCGCACTGTCGGAGAGTCAGTACTGAGGGAGTGCCGCACTGTAGGAGTGTCAGTACTGAGGGAGCGCTGCAATGTCGGAGGGTCAGTACTGAGGGAGCGCCGCACTGTCGGGTGGTCAGTACAGAGGGAGCGCCACACTGTCGGAGGTTCATTACTGAGGGAGCGCCGCACTGTCGGAGGGTCAGTACTGAGGGAGTGCCGCACTGTTGGAGATTCAGTACTGAGGGAGTGCCGCCCTGTCGGAGGGTCAGTACTGAGGGAGAGACGCACTGTCGGAGTGTCAGTACTGAGGGAGTGCCGCACTATCGGAGAGTCAGTACTGAGGGGAGTGACGCACTGTCGGAGGATCAGTACTGAGGGAGGGCTGCACTGTTGGAAGTTCAGAACTGAGGGAGTGCAGCACTGTCGGGGGGTCAGTAATGAGGGAGTGTCGCAATATCAGAGGGTCAGTACTGAGGGAGTGCCGCAATGTCGGAGGGTCAGTACTGAGGGAGTGCCGCAATGTCGGAGGGTCAGTACTGAGGGAGTGCCGCACTGTCGGAGGGTCAGTACTGAGGGAGTGACGCACTGTCGGAGGGTCAGTACAGAGGGAGTGCAGCACTGTCGGAGGATCAGTACAGAGGGAGCGCCGCACTGTCGGAGGGTCAGTACTGAGGGAGTGCCGCACTGTCGGAGGGTCAGTACTGAGGGAGAGACGCACTGTTGGAGCGTCAGTACTGAGGGAGCGCTGCACTGTCAGGATCAGTATTGAGGGAGTGCCGCACTGTCGGAGGGTCAGTACTGAGGGAGCGCCTCAATGTCGGAGGATCAGTACAGAGGGAGCGCAGCACTGTCGGGGGGTCATTACAGAGGGAGCGCCACACTGTCGGAGGGTCAGTACAGAGGGAGCGCCACAATGTCGAAGGGTCAGTACTGAGGGAGTGCCGCACTGTCGGAGGATCAGTACTGAGGGAGGGCTGCACTGTTGGAAGGTCAGAACTGAGGGAGTGCTGCACTGTCGGGGGGTCAGTAATGAGGGACTGCCGCAATGTCAGAGGGTCAGTAATGAGGGAGTGCCGCAATGTCGGAGGGTCAGTACTGAGGGAGTGCCGCACTGTTGGAGGGTCAGTACTGAGGGAGTGACGCACTGTCGGAGGGTCAGTACTGAGGGAGTGACGCACTGTTGGAGGGTCAGTACTGAGGGAGTGCTGCACTGTCGGAGGGTCAGTACAGAGGGAGCGCCGCACTGTCGGAGGGTCAGGACTGAGGAGGCGCCGCATGTCGGGGGGTCAGTACTGAGGGAGCGCCACACTGTCGGGGGGTCAGTACAGAGGGAGCGCCATACTGTCGGAGGGTCAGTACTGAGGGAGCGCCTCACTCTCGGACGTTCAGTACTGAGGGAGTGCCGCACTGTCTGAGGGTCAGTACTGAGGGAGTGCGCCACTGTCGGAGTGTCAGTACTGAGGGAGTGCCGCACTGTCGGAGATTCAGTACTGAGGGAGCGCCTCAATGTCGGAGGATCAGTACTGAGGGAGTGCTGCACTGTCGGAAGGTCAGTACAGAGGGAGCGCAGCACTGTCGGGGGGTCATTACAGAGGGAGGGTCACACTGTCGGAGAGTCAGTACAGAGGGAGCGCCACAATGTCGGAGGGTCAGTACTGAGGGATCGCCACACTGTCGGAGTGTCAGTACTGAGGGAGTGCCGTACTGTCGGAGGATCAGTACTGAGGGAGGGCTGCACTGTTGGAAGGTCAGAACTGAGGGAGTGCTGCACTGTCGGGGGGTCAGTAATGAGGGAGTGCCGCAATGTCAGAGGGTCAGTAATGAGGGAGTGCCGCAATGTCGGAGGGTCAGTACTGAGGGAGTGCCGCACTGTCGGAGGGTCAGTACTGACGGAGTGCCGCACTGTCGGAGGGTCAGTACTGAGGGAGTGACGCACTGTCGGAGGGTCAGTACTGAGGGAGTGACGCACTGTCGGAGGGTCAGTACTGAGGGAGTGCTGCACTGTCGGAGGGTCAGTACAGAGGGAGCGCCGCACTGTCGGAGGGTCAGTACTGAGGGAGCGCCGCACTGTCGGAGGGTCAGTACTGAGGGAGTGACACACTGTCGGAGGGTCAGTACCGAGAGAGAGCCACACTGTCGGAGGGTCAGTACTGAGGGAGTGCCGCACTGTCGGAGGGTCAGTACTGAGGGAGTGCCGCAGTGTCGGAGGGTCAGTGCTGAGGGAGTGCCGCACGGTCGGAGGGTCAGTACTGAGGGAGTGCTGCACTGTTGGAGGGTCAGTACTGAGGGATCGCCACACTGTCGGAGTGTCAGTACTGAGGGAGTGCCGCACTGTCGGAGGATCAGTAGTGAGGGAGGGCTGCACTGTTGGAAGGTCAGAACTGAGGGAGTGCTGCACTGTCGGGGGGTCAGTAATGAGGGAGTGCCGCAATATCAGAGGGTCAGGACTGAGGGAGTGCCGCAATGTCGGAGGGTCAGTACTGAGGGAGTGCCGCACTGTCGGAGGGTCAGTACTGAGGGAGTGACGCACTTTCGGAAGGTCAGTACTGAGGGAGTGCCGCACTGTCGGAGGGTCAGTACTGAGGGAGCGCCTCACTGTTGGAAGGTCAGAACTGAGGGAGTGCTGCACTGTCGGGGGGTCAGTAATGAGGGACTGCCGCAATGTCAGAGGGTCATTAATGAGGGACTGCCGCAATGTCAGAGGGTCATTAATGAGGGAGTGCCGCAATGTCGGAGGGTCAGTACTGAGGGAGTGCCGCACTGTTGGAGGGTCAGTACTGAGGGAGTGACGCACTGTCGGAGGGTCAGTACTGAGGGAGTGACGCACTGTTGGGGGGTCAGTACTGAGGGAGGGCTGCACTGTCGGAGGGTCAGTACAGAGGGAGCGCCGCACTGTCGGAGGGTCAGTACTGAGGAGGCGCCGCATGTCGGGGGGTCAGTACTGAGGGAGCGCCACACTGTCGGGGGGTCAGTACAGAGGGAGCGCCATACTGTCGGAGGGTCAGTACTGAGGGAGCGCCTCACTCTCGGACGTTCAGTTCTGAGGGAGTGCCGCACTGTCTGAGGGTCAGTACTGAGGGAGTGCGCCACTGTCGGAGTGTCAGTACTGAGGGAGTGCCGCACTGTCGGAGGGTCAGTACTGAGGGAGTGCCGCACTGTCGGAGGGTCAGTACTGAGGGAGTGACGCACTGTCGGAGGGTCAGTACTGAGGGAGTGCTGCACTGTCGGAGGGTCAGTACAGAGGGAGCGCCGCACTGTCGGAGGGTCAGTACTGAGGGAGCGCCGCACTGTCGGAGGGTCAGTACCGAGGGAGAGCCACACTGTCGGAGGGTCAGTACTGAGGGAGTGCCGCACTGTCGGAGGGTCAGTACTGAGGGAGTGCCGCAGTGTCGGAGGGTCAGTGCTGAGGGAGTGCCGGACTGTCGGAGGGCTGCACTGTTGGAGGGTCAGTACTGAGGGATCGCCACACTGTCGGAGTGTCAGTACTGAGGGAGTGCCGCACTGTCGGAGGATCAGTACTGAGGGAGGGCTGCACTGTTGGAAGGTCAGAACTGAGGGAGTGCTGCACTGTCGGGGGGTCAGTAATGAGGGAGTGCCGCAATATCAGAGGGTCAAGACTGAGGGAGTGCCGCAATGTCGGAGGGTCAGTACTGAGGGAGTGCCGCACTGTCGGAGGGTCAGTACTGAGGGAGTGACGCACTTTCGGAAAGTCAGTACTGAGGGAGCGCCGCACTGTCGGAGGGTCAGTACTGAGGGAGCGCCGCACTGTCGGAGGGTCAGTACTGAGGGAGCGCCTCACTGTCGGAGGGTCAGTACTGAGGGAGCGCTGCAATGTCGGATGGTCAGTACTGAGGGAGCGCCGCACTGTCGAAGTGTCAGTACAGAGGGAGGGACGCACTGTCGGAGGGTCAGTACTGAGGGAGAGACGCACTCTTGGAGAGTCAGTACTGAGGGAGCGCTGCACGGTCAGAGGGTCAGTATTGAGGGAGTGCCGCACTTTCGGATGGTCAGTACTGAGTGAGTGCCGCATTGTCGGAGGGTCAGTACTGAGGGAGTGCCGCACTGTCGGAGGACCAGTACTGAGGGAGTATCGCACTGTCGGAGGGTCAGTACTGAGGGAGGGCCGCACTGTCGGATGGTAAGTACTGAGGGAGGGCCGCACTGTCGGAGGGTCAGTACTGAGGAAGCGCCGCACTGTCGGAGGGTCTGTACTGAGGTGGTGCCGCACTGTCGGAGGGTCAGTACTGAGGGAGAGCCGCACTGTCGGAGGGTCAGTACAGAGGGAGTGCCGCACTGTCAGAGGGTCAGTCCTGAGGGAGCGCCGCGCTGTCGGAGAGTCAGGACTGAGAGAGTGCCGCCCTGTCGCAGGGTCAGCACTGAGGGAAGGCTGCACTATTGGAGGGTCAGTACTGAGGGAGCGCCGCACTGTCGGAGAGTCAGTACTGAGGGAGTGCCGCACTGTAGGAGTGTCAGTACTGAGGGAGCGCTGCAATGTCGGAGGGTCAGTACTGAGGGAGCGCCGCACTGTCGGGTGGCCAGTACAGAGGGAGCGCCACACTGTCGGAGGTTCATTACTGAGGGAGCGCCGCACTGTCGGAGGGTCAGTACTGAGGGAATGCCGCACTGTTGGAGATTCAGTACTGAGGGAGTGCCGCCCTGTCGGAGGGTCAGTACTGAGGGAGAGACGCACTGTCGGAGTGTCAGTACTGAGGGAGTGCCGCACTATCGGAGAGTCAGTACTGAGGGAGTGACGCACTGTCGGAGGGTCAGTCCTGAGGGAGCGCCGCGCTGTCGGAGAGTCAGTACTGAGAGAGTGCCGGCCTGTCGGAGGGTCAGCACTGAGGGAAGGCTGCACTATTGGAGGGTCAGTACTGAGGGAGCGCCGCACTGTCGGAGAGTCAGTACTGAGGGAGTGCCGCACTGTAGGAGTGTCAGTACTGAGGGAGCGCTGCAATGTCGGAGGGTCAGTACTGAGGGAGCGCCGCACTGTCGGGTGGTCAGTACAGAGGGAGCGCCACACTGTCGGAGGTTCATTACTGAGGGAGCGCCGCACTGTCGGAGGGTCAGTACTGAGGGAGTGCCGCACTGTTGGAGATTCAGTACTGAGGGAGTGCCGCACTGTCGGAGAGTCAGTACTGAGGGAGCGCCTCAATGTTGGAGGATCATTACAGAGGGAGCGCAGCACTGTCGGGGGGTCATTACAGAGGGAGCGCCACACTGTCGGAGGGTCAGTACAGAGGGAGCGCCACAATGTCGAAGGGTCAGTACTGAGGGAGTGCCGCACTGTCGGAGGATCAGTACTGAGGGAGGGCTGCACTGTTGGAAGGTCAGAACTGAGGGAGTGCTGCACTGTCGGGGGGTCAGTAATGAGGGACTGCCGCAATGTCAGAGGGTCATTAATGAGGGACTGCCGCAATGTCAGAGGGTCATTAATGAGGGAGTGCCGCAATGTCGGAGGGTCAGTACTGAGGGAGTGCCGCACTGTTGGAGGGTCAGTACTGAGGGAGTGACGCACTGTCGGAGGGTCAGTACTGAGGGAGTGACGCACTGTTGGGGGGTCAGTACTGAGGGAGGGCTGCACTGTCGGAGGGTCAGTACAGAGGGAGCGCCGCACTGTCGGAGGGTCAGTACTGAGGAGGCGCCGCATGTCGGGGGGGTCAGTACTGAGGGAGCGCCACACTGTCGGGGGGTCAGTACAGAGGGAGCGCCATACTGTCGGAGGGTCAGTACTGAGGGAGCGCCTCACTCTCGGACGTTCAGTTCTGAGGGAGTGCCGCACTGTCTGAGGGTCAGTACTGAGGGAGTGCGCCACTGTCGGAGTGTCAGTACTGAGGGAGTGCCGCACTGTCGGAGATTCAGTACTGAGGGAGCGCCTCAATGTCGGAGGGTCAGTACTGAGGGAGTGCCGCACTGTCGGAGGGTCAGTACTGAGGGAGTGCCGCACTGTCGGAGGGTCAGTACTGAGGGAGTGACGCACTGTCGGAGGGTCAGTACTGAGGGAGTGCTGCACTGTCGGAGGGTCAGTACAGAGGGAGCGCCGCACTGTCGGAGGGTCAGTACTGAGGGAGCGCCGCACTGTCGGAGGGTCAGTACCGAGGGAGAGCCACACTGTCGGAGGGTCAGTACTGAGGGAGTGCCGCACTGTCGGAGGGTCAGTACTGAGGGAGTGCCGCAGTGTCGGAGGGTCAGTGCTGAGGGAGTGCCGCACTGTCGGAGGGCTGCACTGTTGGAGGGTCAGTACTGAGGGATCGCCACACTGTCGGAGTGTCAGTACTGAGGGAGTGCCGCACTGTCGGAGGATCAGTACTGAGGGAGGGCTGCACTGTTGGAAGGTCAGAACTGAGGGAGTGCTGCACTGTCGGGGGGTCAGTAATGAGGGAGTGCCGCAATATCAGAGGGTCAAGACTGAGGGAGTGCCGCAATGTCGGAGGGTCAGTACTGAGGGAGTGCCGCACTGTCGGAGGGTCAGTACTGAGGGAGTGACGCACTTTCGGAAAGTCAGTACTGAGGGAGCGCCGCACTGTCGGAGGGTCAGTACTGAGGGAGCGCCGCACTGTCGGAGGGTCAGTACTGAGGGAGCGCCTCACTGTCGGAGGGTCAGTACTGAGGGAGCGCTGCAATGTCGGATGGTCAGTACTGAGGGAGCGCCGCACTGTCGAAGTGTCAGTACAGAGGGAGGGACGCACTGTCGGAGGGTCAGTACTGAGGGAGAGACGCACTCTTGGAGAGTCAGTACTGAGGAAGCGCTGCACGGTCAGAGGGTCAGTATTGAGGGAGTGCCGCACTGTCGGATGGTCAGTACTGAGTGAGTGCCGCATTGTCGGAGGGTCAGTACTGAGGGAGTGCCGCACTGTCGGAGGACCAGTACTGAGGGAGTATCGCACTGTCGGAGGGTCAGTACTGAGGGAGGGCCGCACTGTCGGATGGTCAGTACTGAGGGAGGGCCGCACTGTCGGAGGGTCAGTACTGAGGAAGCGCCGCACTGTCGGAGGGTCTGTACTGAGGTGGTGCCGCACTGTCGGAGGGTCAGTACTGAGGGAGAGCCGCACTGTCGGAGGGTCAGTACAGAGGGAGTGCCGCACTGTCAGAGGGTCAGTCCTGAGGGAGCGCCGCGCTGTCGGAGAGTCAGTACTGAGAGAGTGCCGCCCTGTCGCAGGGTCAGCACTGAGGGAAGGCTGCACTATTGGAGGGTCAGTACTGAGGGAGCGCCGCACTGTCGGAGAGTCAGTACTGAGGGAGTGCCGCACTGTAGGAGTGTCAGTACTGAGGGAGCGCTGCAATGTCGGAGGGTCAGTACTGAGGGAGCGCCGCACTGTCGGGTGGCCAGTACAGAGGGAGCGCCACACTGTCGGGTGGCCAGTACAGAGGGAGCGCCACACTGTCGGAGGTTCATTACTGAGGGAGCGCCGCACTGTCGGAGGGTCAGTACTGAGGGAATGCCGCACTGTTGGAGATTCAGTACTGAGGGAGTGCCGCCCTGTCGGAGGGTCAGTACTGAGGGAGAGACGCACTGTCGGAGTGTCAGTACTGAGGGAGTGCCGCACTATCGGAGAGTCAGTACTGAGGGAGTGACGCACTGTCGGAGGGTCAGTCCTGAGGGAGCGCCGCGCTGTCGGAGAGTCAGTACTGAGAGAGTGCCGGCCTGTCGGAGGGTCAGCACTGAGGGAAGGCTGCACTATTGGAGGGTCAGTACTGAGGGAGCGCCGCACTGTCGGAGAGTCAGTACTGAGGGAGTGCCGCACTGTAGGAGTGTCAGTACTGAGGGAGCGCCGCACTGTCGGGTGGTCAGTACAGAGGGAGCGCCACACTGTCGGAGGTTCATTACTGAGGGAGCGCCGCACTGTCGGAGGGTCAGTACTGAGGGAGTGCCGCACTGTTGGAGATTCAGTACTGAGGGAGTGCCGCCCTGTCGGAGGGTCAGTACTGAGGGAGAGACGCACTGTCGGAGTGTCAGTACTGAGGGAGTGCCGCACTATCGGAGAGTCAGTACTGAGGGAGTGACGCACTGTCGGAGGATCAGTACTGAGGGAGGGCTGCACTGTTGGAAGTACAGAACTGAGGGAGTGCAGCACTGTCGGGGGGTCAGTAATGAGGGAGTGTCGCAATATCAGAGGGTCAGTACTGAGGGAGTGCCGCAATGTCGGAGGGTCAGTACTGAGGGAGTGCCGCAATGTCGGAGGGTCAGTACTGAGGGAGTGCCGCACTGTCGGAGGGTCAGTACTGAGGGAGTGACGCACTGTCGGAGGGTCAGTACAGAGGGAGTGCAGCACTGTCGGAGGATCAGTACAGAGGGAGCGCCGCACTGTCGGAGGGTCAGTACTGAGGGAGTGCCGCACTGTCGGAGGGTCAGTACTGAGGGAGAGACGCACTGTTGGAGCGTCAGTACTGAGGGAGCGCTGCACTGTCATAGGATCAGTATTGAGGGAGTGCCGCACTGTCGGAGGGTCAGTACTGAGGGAGCGCCTCAATGTCGGAGGATCAGTACAGAGGGAGCGCAGCACTGTCGGGGGGTCATTACAGAGGGAGCGCCACACTGTCGGAGGGTCAGTACAGAGGGAGCGCCACAATGTCGAAGGGTCAGTACTGAGGGAGTGCCGCACTGTCGGAGGATCAGTACTGAGGGAGGGCTGCACTGTTGGAAGGTCAGAACTGAGGGAGTGCTGCACTGTCGGGGGGTCAGTAATGAGGGAGTGCCGCAATGTCAGAGGGTCAGTAATGAGGGAGTGCCGCAATGTCGGAGGGTCAGTACTGAGGGAGTGCCGCACTGTTGGAGGGTCAGTACTGAGGGAGTGACGCACTGTCGGAGGGTCAGTACTGAGGGAGTGACGCACTGTTGGAGGGTCAGTACTGAGGGAGTGCTGCACTGTCGGAGGGTCAGTACAGAGGGAGCGCCGCACTGTCGGAGGGTCAGGACTGAGGAGGCGCCGCATGTCGGGGGGGTCAGTACTGAGGGAGCGCCACACTGTCGGGGGGTCAGTACAGAGGGAGCGCCATACTGTCGGAGGGTCAGTACTGAGGGAGCGCCTCACTCTCGGACGTTCAGTACTGAGGGAGTGCCGCACTGTCTGAGGGTCAGTACTGAGGGAGTGCGCCACTGTCGGAGTGTCAGTACTGAGGGAGTGCCGCACTGTCGGAGATTCAGTACTGAGGGAGCGCCTCAATGTCGGAGGATCAGTACTGAGGGAGTGCTGCACTGTCGGAAGGTCAGTACAGAGGGAGCGCAGCACTGTCGGGGGGTCATTACAGAGGGAGGGTCACACTGTCGGAGAGTCAGTACAGAGGGAGCGCCACAATGTCGGAGGGTCAGTACTGAGGGATCGCCACACTGTCGGAGTGTCAGTACTGAGGGAGTGCCGTACTGTCGGAGGATCAGTACTGAGGGAGGGCTGCACTGTTGGAAGGTCAGAACTGAGGGAGTGCTGCACTGTCGGGGGGTCAGTAATGAGGGAGTGCCGCAATGTCAGAGGGTCAGTAATGAGGGAGTGCCGCAATGTCGGAGGGTCAGTACTGAGGGAGTGCCGCACTGTCGGAGGGTCAGTACTGACGGAGTGCCGCACTGTCGGAGGGTCAGTACTGAGGGAGTGACGCACTGTCGGAGGGTCAGTACTGAGGGAGTGACGCACTGTCGGAGGGTCAGTACTGAGGGAGTGCTGCACTGTCGGAGGGTCAGTACAGAGGGAGCGCCGCACTGTCGGAGGGTCAGTACTGAGGGAGCGCCGCACTGTCGGAGGGTCAGTACTGAGGGAGTGACACACTGTCGGAGGGTCAGTACCGAGAGAGAGCCACACTGTCGGAGGGTCAGTACTGAGGGAGTGCCGCACTGTCGGAGGGTCAGTACTGAGGGAGTGCCGCAGTGTCGGAGGGTCAGTGCTGAGGGAGTGCCGCACGGTCGGAGGGTCAGTACTGAGGGAGTGCTGCACTGTTGGAGGGTCAGTACTGAGGGATCGCCACACTGTCGGAGTGTCAGTACTGAGGGAGTGCCGCACTGTCGGAGGATCAGTAGTGAGGGAGGGCTGCACTGTTGGAAGGTCAGAACTGAGGGAGTGCTGCACTGTCGGGGGGTCAGTAATGAGGGAGTGCCGCAATATCAGAGGGTCAGGACTGAGGGAGTGCCGCAATGTCGGAGGGTCAGTACTGAGGGAGTGCCGCACTGTCGGAGGGTCAGTACTGAGGGAGTGACGCACTTTCGGAAGGTCAGTACTGAGGGAGTGCCGCACTGTCGGAGGGTCAGTACTGAGGGAGCGCCTCACTGTTGGAAGGTCAGAACTGAGGGAGTGCTGCACTGTCGGGGGGTCAGTAATGAGGGACTGCCGCAATGTCAGAGGGTCATTAATGAGGGACTGCCGCAATGTCAGAGGGTCATTAATGAGGGAGTGCCGCAATGTCGGAGGGTCAGTACTGAGGGAGTGCCGCACTGTTGGAGGGTCAGTACTGAGGGAGTGACGCACTGTCGGAGGGTCAGTACTGAGGGAGTGACGCACTGTTGGGGGGTCAGTACTGAGGGAGGGCTGCACTGTCGGAGGGTCAGTACAGAGGGAGCGCCGCACTGTCGGAGGGTCAGTACTGAGGAGGCGCCGCATGTCGGGGGGTCAGTACTGAGGGAGCGCCACACTGTCGGGGGGGTCAGTACAGAGGGAGCGCCATACTGTCGGAGGGTCAGTACTGAGGGAGCGCCTCACTCTCGGACGTTCAGTTCTGAGGGAGTGCCGCACTGTCTGAGGGTCAGTACTGAGGGAGTGCGCCACTGTCGGAGTGTCAGTACTGAGGGAGTGCCGCACTGTCGGAGGGTCAGTACTGAGGGAGTGCCGCACTGTCGGAGGGTCAGTACTGAGGGAGTGACGCACTGTCGGAGGGTCAGTACTGAGGGAGTGCTGCACTGTCGGAGGGTCAGTACAGAGGGAGCGCCGCACTGTCGGAGGGTCAGTACTGAGGGAGCGCCGCACTGTCGGAGGGTCAGTACCGAGGCAGAGCCACACTGTCGGAGGGTCAGTACTGAGGGAGTGCCGCACTGTCGGAGGGTCAGTACTGAGGGAGTGCCGCAGTGTCGGATGGTCAGTACTGAGGGAGCGCCGCACTGTCGAAGTGTCAGTACAGAGGGAGGGACGCACTGTCGGAGGGTCAGTACTGAGGGAGAGACGCACTCTTGGAGAGTCAGTACTGAGGGAGCGCTGCACGGTCAGAGGGTCAGTATTGAGGGAGTGCCGCACTTTCGGATGGTCAGTACTGAGTGAGTTCCGCATTGTCGGAGGGTCAGTACTGAGGGAGTGCCGCACTGTCGGAGGACCAGTACTGAGGGAGTATCGCACTGTCGGAGGGTCAGTACTGAGGGAGGGCCGCACTGTCGGATGGTAAGTACTGAGGGAGGGCCGCACTGTCGGAGGGTCAGTACTGAGGAAGCGCCGCACTGTCGGAGGGTCTGTACTGAGGTGGTGCCGCACTGTCGGAGGGTCAGTACTGAGGGAGAGCCGCACTGTCGGAGGGTCAGTACAGAGGGAGTGCCGCACTGTCAGAGGGTCAGTCCTGAGGGAGCGCCGCGCTGTCGGAGAGTCAGTACTGAGAGAGTGCCGCCCTGTCGCAGGGTCAGCACTGAGGGAAGGCTGCACTATTGGAGGGTCAGTACTGAGGGAGCGCCGCACTGTCGGAGAGTCAGTACTGAGGGAGTGCCGCACTGTAGGAGTGTCAGTACTGAGGGAGCGCTGCAATGTCGGAGGGTCAGTACTGAGGGAGCGCCGCACTGTCGGGTGGCCAGTACAGAGGGAGCGCCACACTGTCGGAGGTTCATTACTGAGGGAGCGCCGCACTGTCGGAGGGTCAGTACTGAGGGAATGCCGCACTGTTGGAGATTCAGTACTGAGGGAGTGCCGCCCTGTCGGAGGGTCAGTACTGAGGGAGAGACGCACTGTCGGAGTGTCAGTACTGAGGGAGTGCCGCACTATCGGAGAGTCAGTACTGAGGGAGTGACGCACTGTCGGAGGGTCAGTCCTGAGGGAGCGCCGCGCTGTCGGAGAGTCAGTACTGAGAGAGTGCCGGCCTGTCGGAGGGTCAGCACTGAGGGAAGGCTGCACTATTGGAGGGTCAGTACTGAGGGAGCGCCGCACTGTCGGAGAGTCAGTACTGAGGGAGTGCCGCACTGTAGGAGTGTCAGTACTGAGGGAGCGCTGCAATGTCGGAGGGTCAGTACTGAGGGAGCGCCGCACTGTCGGGTGGTCAGTACAGAGGGAGCGCCACACTGTCGGAGGTTCATTACTGAGGGAGCGCCGCACTGTCGGAGGGTCAGTACTGAGGGAGTGTCGCACTGTTGGAGATTCAGTACTGAGGGAGTGCCGCCCTGTCGGAGGGTCAGTACTGAGGGAGAGACGCACTGTCGGAGTGTCAGTACTGAGGGAGTGCCGCACTATCGGAGAGTCAGTACTGAGGGAGTGACGCACTGTCGGAGGATCAGTACTGAGGGAGGGCTGCACTGTTGGAAGTTCAGAACTGAGGGAGTGCAGCACTGTCGGGGGGTCAGTAATGAGGGAGTGTCGCAATATCAGAGGGTCAGTACTGAGGGAGTGCCGCAATGTCGGAGGGTCAGTACTGAGGGAGTGCCGCAATGTCGGAGGGTCAGTACTGAGGGAGTGCCGCACTGTCGGAGGGTCAGTACTGAGGGAGTGACGCACTGTCGGAGGGTCAGTACAGAGGGAGTGCAGCACTGTCGGAGGATCAGTACAGAGGGAGCGCCGCACTGTCGGAGGGTCAGTACTGAGGGAGTGCCGCACTGTCGGAGGGTCAGTACTGAGGGAGAGACGCACTGTTGGAGCGTCAGTACTGAGGGAGCGCTGCACTGTCATAGGATCAGTATTGAGGGAGTGCCGCACTGTCGGAGGGTCAGTACTGAGGGAGCGCCTCAAAGTCGGAGGATCAGTACAGAGGGAGCGCAGCACTGTCGGGGGGTCATTACAGAGGGAGCGCCACACTGTCGGAGGGTCAGTACAGAGGGAGCGCCACAATGTCGAAGGGTCAGTACTGAGGGAGTGCCGCACTGTCGGAGGATCAGTACTGAGGGAGGGCTGCACTGTTGGAAGGTCAGAACTGAGGGAGTGCTGCACTGTCGGGGGGTCAGTAATGAGGGACTGCCGCAATGTCAGAGGGTCAGTAATGAGGGAGTGCCGCAATGTCGGAGGGTCAGTACTGAGGGAGTGCCGCACTGTTGGAGGGTCAGTACTGAGGGAGTGACGCACTGTCGGAGGGTCAGTACTGAGGGAGTGACGCACTGTCGGAGGGTCAGTACTGAGGGAGTGACGCACTGTCGGAGGGTCAGTACAGAGGGAGTGCAGCACTGTCGGAGGATCAGTACAGAGGGAGCGCCGCACTGTCGGAGGGTCAGTACTGAGGGAGTGCCGCACTGTCGGAGGGTCAGTACTGAGGGAGAGACGCACTGTTGGAGCGTCAGTACTGAGGGAGCGCTGCACTGTCATAGGATCAGTATTGAGGGAGTGCCGCACTGTCGGAGGGTCAGTACTGAGGGAGCGCCTCAATGTCGGAGGATCAGTACAGAGGGAGCGCAGCACTGTCGGGGGGTCATTACAGAGGGAGCGCCACACTGTCGGAGGGTCAGTACAGAGGGAGCGCCACAATGTCGAAGGGTCAGTACTGAGGGAGTGCCGCACTGTCGGAGGATCAGTACTGAGGGAGGGCTGCACTGTTGGAAGGTCAGAACTGAGGGAGTGCTGCACTGTCGGGGGGTCAGTAATGAGGGACTGCCGCAATGTCAGAGGGTCAGTAATGAGGGAGTGCCGCAATGTCGGAGGGTCAGTACTGAGGGAGTGCCGCACTGTTGGAGGGTCAGTACTGAGGGAGTGACGCACTGTCGGAGGGTCAGTACTGAGGGAGTGACGCACTGTTGGAGGGTCAGTACTGAGGGAGTGCTGCACTGTCGGAGGGTCAGTACAGAGGGAGCGCCGCACTGTCGGAGGGTCAGTACTGAGGAGGCGCCGCATGTCGGGGGGTCAGTACTGAGGGAGCGCCACACTGTCGGGGGGTCAGTACAGAGGGAGCGCCATACTGTCGGAGGGTCAGTACTGAGGGAGCGCCTCACTCTCGGACGTTCAGTACTGAGGGAGTGCCGCACTGTCTGAGGGTCAGTACTGAGGGAGTGCGCCACTGTCGGAGTGTCAGTACTGAGGGAGTGCCGCACTGTCGGAGATTCAGTACTGAGGGAGCGCCTCAATGTCGGAGGATCAGTACTGAGGGAGTGCTGCACTGTCGGAAGGTCAGTACAGAGGGAGCGCAGCACTGTCGGGGGGTCATTACAGAGGGAGGGTCACACTGTCGGAGAGTCAGTACAGAGGGAGCGCCACAATGTCGGAGGGTCAGTACTGAGGGATCGCCACACTGTCGGAGTGTCAGTACTGAGGGAGTGCCGTACTGTCGGAGGATCAGTACTGAGGGAGGGCTGCACTGTTGGAAGGTCAGAACTGAGGGAGTGCTGCACTGTCGGGGGGTCAGTAATGAGGGAGTGCCGCAATGTCAGAGGGTCAGTAATGAGGGAGTGCCGCAATGTCGGAGGGTCAGTACTGAGGGAGTGCCGCACTGTCGGAGGGTCAGTACTGAGGGAGTGACGCACTGTCGGAGGGTCAGTACTGAGGGAGTGACGCACTGTCGGAGGGTCAGTACTGAGGGAGTGACGCACTGTCGGAGGGTCAGTACTGAGGGAGTGCTGCACTGTCGGAGGGTCAGTACAGAGGGAGCGCCGCACTGTCGGAGGGTCAGTACTGAGGGAGCGCCGCACTGTCGGAGGGTCAGTACTGAGGGAGTGACACACTGTCGGAGGGTCAGTACCGAGAGAGAGCCACACTGTCGGAGGGTCAGTACTGAGGGAGTGCCGCACTGTCGGAGGGTCAGTACTGAGGGAGTGCCGCAGTGTCGGAGGGTCAGTGCTGAGGGAGTGCCGCACGGTCGGAGGGTCAGTACTGAGGGAGTGCTGCACTGTTGGAGGGTCAGTACTGAGGGATCGCCACACTGTCGGAGTGTCAGTACTGAGGGAGTGCCGCACTGTCGGAGGATCAGTAGTGAGGGAGGGCTGCACTGTTGGAAGGTCAGAACTGAGGGAGTGCTGCACTGTCGGGGGGTCAGTAATGAGGGAGTGCCGCAATATCAGAGGGTCAGGACTGAGGGAGTGCCGCAATGTCGGAGGGTCAGTACTGAGGGAGTGCCGCACTGTCGGAGGGTCAGTACTGAGGGAGTGACGCACTTTCGGAAGGTCAGTACTGAGGGAGTGCCGCACTGTCGGAGGGTCAGTACTGAGGGAGCGCCTCACTGTCGGAGGGTCAGTACTGAGGGAGCGCTGCAATGTCGGATGGTCAGTACTGAGGGAGCGCCGCACTGTCGAAGTGTCAGTACAGAGGGAGGGACGCACTGTCGGAGGGTCAGTACTGAGGGAGAGACGCACTCTTGGAGAGTCAGTACTGAGGGAGCGCTGCACGGTCAGAGGGACAGTATTGAGGGAGTGCCGCACTGTCGGATGGTCAGTACTGAGGGAGTGCCGCATTGTCGGAGGGTCAGTACTGAGGGAGTGCCGCACTGTCGGAGGACAAGTACTGAGGGAGTATCGCACTGTCGGAGGGTCAGTACTGAGGGAGGGCCGCACTGTCGGATGGTCAGTACTGAGGGAGGGCCGCACTGTCGGAGGGTCAGTACTGAGGCAGCGCCGCACTGTCGGAGGGTCTGTACTGAGGTGGTGCCGCACTGTCGGAGGGTCAGTACTGAGGGAGCGCCACGCTGTCGGAGAGTCAGTACTGAGAGAGTGCTGCCCTGTCGGAGGGTCAGCACTGAGGGAAGGCTGCACTATTGGAGGGTCAGTACTGAGGGAGCGCCGCACTGTCGGAGAGTCAGTACTGAGGGATGGCCGCACTGTAGGAGTGTCAGTACTGAGGGAGCGCTGCAATGTCGGAGGGTCAGTACTGAGGGAGCGCCGCACTGTCGGGTGGTCAGTACAGAGGGAGCGCCACACTGTCGGAAGTTCATTACTGAGGGAGCGCCGCACTGTCGGAGGGTCAGTACTGAGGGAGTGCCGCACTGTTGGAGATTCAGTACTGAGGGAGTGCCGCCCTGTCGGAGGGTCAGTACTGAGGGAGAGCTGCACTGTCGGAGCGTCAGTACTGAGGGAGCGCCGAACTGTCGGAGGGTCAGTACTGAGGGAGCGCCGCACTGTCGGAGGGTCAGTACTGAGGCAGCGCCGCAATGTCGGAGGGTCAGTACTGAGGGAGTGACGCACTGTTGGAGGGTCAGTACTGAGGGAGAGCTGCACTGTCAGAGGGTTAGAATTGAGGGAGTGCTGCACTGTTGGATGGTCAGTACTGAGGGAGCGCCGCACTGTCGGAGGGTCAGTACTGAGGGAGCGCCGCACAGTCGGAGGGTCAGTACTGAGGGAGCGCCGCACTGTCGGAGGGTCAGTACTGAGGGAGAGACGCACTGTTGGAGGGTCAGTACTGAGGGAGCGCTGCACTGTCGGATGGTCAGAACTGAGGGAGCGCCGCACTGTCGAAGTGTCAGTACTGAGGGAGTGATGCACTGTTGGAGGGTCAGTACTGAGGGAGTGCTGCACTGTCGGGGGGGTCAGTAATGAGGGAGTGCTGCACTGTCAGAGGGTCAGTACTGAGGGAGTGCCGCACTGTGGAAGGGTCAGTACTGAGGGAGCACCGCACTGTCGGAGGGTCAGTACTGAGGGAGTCCCGCACTGTCGGAGGGTCAGTACTGAGGGAGTGCCGGACTGTCGGAGGGTCAGTACTGAGGGAGTGACGCACTGTCGGAGGGTCAGTACTGAGGGAGTGCCGCACTGTCTGAGGGTCAGTACTGAGGGAGCGCCGCACTGTCGGAGGGTCAGTACTGAGGGAGTGCTACACTGTCGGAGGGTCAGTACTGAGGGAACGCCGCACTGTCGGAGGGTCAGTACTGAGGGAACGCCGCACTATCGGACGTTCAGTACTGAGGGAGTGCCGCACTGTCGGGGGGTCAGTACTG